>CAJUYI010004796.1:6495-17384 GCA_910591695.1 Galerucella pusilla
AGACCTAGCAGATGATCCCCAATATAGAGCAGACATATTTTGGCTCCGTTCTTTTTTGTAACATCCCACTTCTGAAACATATCAACTTGTAATTGTAATAATACACCAGATCTAACTTGTTCATTAACAAAAACTCTACACAGATATGTCACGGTTTATTATTTTTCAACTGATCTTAAAGGTTAAGTAAAAGATTTATTAAAATAGATATTAATTCTTCTTATCGATTGTCTTATCGGAAGCAGTAAAGTCGGCATCGTGTGCGGTATCTCGAGTAAACAATACAAGATGGAAACGCGTGTACCGTGGCGTATTCCATTGAGTCGAATCGATCTGTTTAAAATAACGTAAAATACACTTGGATAACTGCACGTAAGAACTAGGCAATTATTTTAATCTCAAAACAAAAATAATCTATATAGACTGGCTTTAATTCAGTAGTAAGATGTAAGATGAGTTTTGACTCCGATGTCTAAGGTCTTCTGATACCTTTGAAGTCAAACTAGTGATTGATTTATTAATTTGGAAGCTACCACCAGTCCAATCCTTGGAGTTATCGGCACCTCAGTCTTTGGTTGTACCGTTTATCAGGCTCAACAGTCTATCTATTTGGTCCTTCTTGGATAAATCCTTTCTTGGTCTTAGGAGATTGAAGTAGACCTTCACATTCTTAAATATATAAGGATGTTCTCCTCTTGACCATTTGAACATTCGGTTAATCGGTAGGTGTATTGATCAGTAGTTTACTGCTCTTTTATTTTGACAATTGGCATTACGACTGATATTTTGTTTCTTCTGCAGTCTTTGATATCCCAAATGCTGGTTTATGTTGGTGTTTCTATTATGTCCCTGTATTAATTGTTTTTCGGAAGACCTCGGAAACTATTCCCACTAATTTTCTCTGTGATCATTCCACTTGTTTATAGAGCTCTATGGTTGAAAAATAAACTGATCATTACTCGTTACAAAATGGTTAAAATTGAAAACGCAATCCCTTGAATCATAGTATAGATGTAGGAATACAAAAAGGTATACTAAAATTATAAACCTAATCAAAGTATGATGAGATTTTCTCACTTTTGATACTCAGTTAAGTGCACTCTACACATTAGGATTATTTTTCAAACAAGTAGTGCAGTTGTTGATCGCTTTAGTTGGAAAAAACCGTCGGTTACGCGACGCCGTGCAGTTTGCCGTCGTCTCGGCAAGAATAACACATTCTTCTTTTTAGTTTATCAGATAAGGGCTCGGTAGGTCTTTAATTAAAACCGCAATTAGTGTACTCGTTGAGCACCCACTAATTAATACGACAAACATCGAACAGAGACAACGCCGACAGCATCTTAGATGGCCCAACTAAGGGCGGTGACTACACGGACTACCACCGGGTTATTTTTGCCAAACAATTTTTTCACAAATCGGTTCATCTGTTCGATTTGTCTTTAGAAATTTATTGAACTTCTGGATCAATTTGCTTAGTACATAGTAGTTATTTATGCAACAACACGTTTTGCACGACAATATTTTTTCTACATTCATGCAAGAACTGTAAAATTAGAATATAATATGTTAGGAACTCAAACTTTATTAATATTAAAAGTAAAGGAACAATTTGTACAACTTTCAATGTTAATATTTCTTAGTGAATTATTTTTTAATTCTACTTCTTGATTTGTAATTTTTTTAAATGTACCACTAGTACTTGGAATTTGTATATGTTCATTATTTTCAAACTGAAATATTTGTTTAGCAACATTAAGTTTGCTTGTAAGTGATTCCTCTACATATCCCTCCGCTACTGTCGAAGATTTCCATCTGCCATGTCTTTTAAGCTCTAGTATATTTGCTCCTGTATCTGCAAGAAGTGTTGCGGAGGATCTCCTAAAGCAGTGCCCTGTATATAGCTCAGGATTTTCCAAATGCAATTTCATATGGAATTTTAGCAAAAGTATTCACACTAATAGCTGACGGTGCACTTTTCATTTCGATAATTAATGATAAAAAAACGTTAAATATGATTGGGACGTAATTTTTTGTATTTATGATATATATCGATTAAATTTAATTCTTCTTCCACCTCACCTCTAAAGGCGGGCGGCCACTGCGAGCGAAACGAAACTAAGCTAAGCGAAGATAAGTTTCCTGAAAATCAGCTCTCGTACTTGTCAATGCAGCCGCGGCCACTGTAACGAAACGGAACGAAACTAAGCGAACGAATTTTGAAATCTTATCTTCGTTTCGTTCGTTTTAGCTCATGTCAGATTCGAGCGAGGTTTTTGCCCATTTAGTTGATAATCGGAATTGTCTCAGTTCGTATTCTTGCAAGCAAAACAAAACAACAACTGACAGATAAGCGAAATTCGCTCGCAGTGGCCGCACTAACGTAGTTTAGTTTAGTTCGCGTTCTCTTCGCTTCGCTTAGCTTAGTTTCGTTTCGCTCGCAGTGGCCGCCCGCCTTTAAAAGCGAAGAGAACGCGAACTAAACTAAACTACGTTAGTGCGGCCACTGCGAGCGATCAAATGTTCGCTTTGGGCTGTTTTCGACATTTTGCTTGCAAGAATACGAACTGAGACAATTCCGATTATCAACTAAATGGGCAAAAATCGAATCTGACATGAGCTAAAACGAACGAAACGAAGATAAGATTTCAAAATTCGTTCGCTTAGTTTCGTTCCGTTTCGTTACAGTGGCCGCGGCCGCATTGACAAGTACGAGAGCTGATTTTCAGGAAACTTATATCTTCGCTTAGCTTAGTTTCGTTTCGCTCGCAGTGGCCGCCCGCCTTAATGACAGAACTTCGTTCTTTGTCAGTTTTTGAACGTGGTACTTTTACAATTAAGGGGAATCTATCGGCAGCGATTTGACAAAATATCGAAGTATTTTTGGCAAAGAATTTTGAGGTAATGGATGTATTGAAAATTGAGAAAAAAATATATCATGTAGATTAATGTTGAACTTAGATTTCTCATCTATTAAAAACTTTGAAATGCTAACCAAATTTTGTTGAAAATACGGAATCATGAGGTAATTACACATATTAAGCAAAGTTTGAGCCCTTGTGAAGAATTAAATATGGATTAAATAGAAAAACTAATTGATAAGAAGTCTAATTTGAAGCTTTATGAATACTATATAAAAATCTCAGAATCCTCAAATTAATTATGACCGTACAATTCCTTATTGAAATTCGGTTGCTACCACTAAAATATCGGTTAAAAATCCATCTCTCGCTTTTCTATCCTTCTATGACTGACATTGTCTCTCTGCTTCGGTAGTCGCGTGCCGTTCCATTGTTGATACAACGCTCGGCGGTCTCCCAGTTCAGTACTGACGAAGCTTATAGAGTAGTACGTGAACCAAAATCCGCTTGGACCGCTTGGCTACCTACATGTTGCGGAGCTTTCATATTTCTAGTAAAATTTTCGTTATGTGAACTTAAACGTGAGGACGTAGGGAAACAAAAAAATATACAAAGCATAATTGTGCAAGGTCGAATTTGGTAGATGCCCCTTAATATTGAGTTTACTTCCTCTATGTCATCGATATTCAGCTTTTGGAGTTCATCTCTACGACATGCTCCAGCGATACCAAATATTGCAGCAACCTACAACAAGCAGTTTTAAAATATTTTAATAAATAAAAAAAATTACCGTTTAACCTGGGGCTTCTTTCAGAAACTTATAAATGTGATCCCTGGTAAAAACTTGATCTTTTTGGCCGAAACCCTACAAAGTTCTGTTTCATGAAGGCCATTACTTTTTTGTATGTTTTAATGTATATTTTCTTTCTCTCACCATTGAGTACTCAGACCAAAGTGTTGAAGGTTTTATATCTTTTGATATTTTTGAAAAATATGCAAGAAGCACATTTTTTGTATAATTTCTTACATTTTTATCAAAGCACCATTCCTTGAACCGATTATAACATATCTCATATTGCTTTCTAGATTTATTAAGTAATAAGTTTAATGATGCTTCATTTGCAATTTCACTTATTTCTGATGGGGTCCCAATAAATTCTTTTTCATCGCTATTACATAATATTTTCTTAATAATATTCAATACAACTTAAAAGATGTTACTTTATAATATTACCATGTCAGAACTCAGAATGTATTTTAACTGTTCTTCTTTTTTTGTATCTCTATGGCCTCCACCTTATCAGTACTTAATCATAGCTGGTTTTCGCTTTGACCATTTAAATTTTTAATAATCAAAGATTTATGCAATAATTGTAACTTGTTGAGACTGAGTAGTAAGATACACATATATTATTGCTGTATTAGAGCAGGATCAGACACTTGCTCTGGATTTTTATTTTATTTAAATGTTTATGTTTGTCACAAATCATCACACAACTGACAAGAATGACAAATGAGTGCAACAAAAATTTTGTTGCACTAGTTCAAAAAAGAACCACTTTTGTGTAGAGAGAATGTAGAAAAAAAATATACGATCGGTGGATAGAGTACAAGCCGGTGTTAGGCAAGTCAACAACAAATTAATCCAGCGGTATAGGTCTTAAGTGTATTTATTAATTTTTAAATAATGAAGAGCAGGTGACTAGCCACACATGTGACCCGCATTTGGGACCCAGCGAATTGTTTTATGGGGAAATAGGCGGTTATTTTCTAGATATTACACAATTATAAGTATCAGTGGTGGGTTAAATATAAATATCATTCATACTTTTTCTCTGAGGATAAAATATGATTATCTGGTACTCTTTGGTTGTTATACCGTGGTCTTCTCAGGACCTCTTTTTCCAAATGATTCGGCTACAAAGCAAGTTTCAGTTGATACGTCAAGATAGACCTACAGAAAGCTTCTTTAGTGGTTTTAGAAATTCAGGCAGTGAAATTATTAAGATGGGACAATTCTAACAACATGTTGAGAGAGCTAAAATTTCAACACAAATAAGACATATTATCAAAAAAAATATGAACAAGAATAAAGCGCGTTTAATTTTGTCACCAGCGTTTGCCGTTTCCCTCGAAATTTTTACTTGAAGTGTATAAGTGACAAAAAATTTCAATATACGAACCTTGTAATCTTTTGTGTTCTTTCTTGAATTGAAATTTCATTGAGCTCTCTCTGATGGCCAAGTCATAGATAAGGTCTTGGTGAATTCTTCGTTGTTAGTCATTCTTTCCTCACAAAATTTCATCAGTGGAATAGATAAGATTAGATTAGAATTGGAGTGGCTTTTTGTCCTATCCTACTGCGATCTTTGCAGATCTATTGTGGTCGTATTTAGAGCTCGATATCTAGCTTTATTCTTTTACTAGATTTATCAGCCTCCCGCCTTCCTTGCGTAGCTCTCTGCCCTCGGTTTTTCTTCTCCGAGTAAGTGAAACCGACCCTTGCTAGGACTTCGCACTCACAGAATATGTGCTCCGCGGTTCCGTCTTCTTCCTGGCTTTATTCTATTAGACTTATTAGCCTGGATCCCGCCTCCCTTGCATAGCTCACTGCCCTCGGTTTTTCTTCTCCACACCCTTTCTATGCATTCGCGCTCACAGAGTATCTGCTGCGCAGTTTCGTCTTCTTTCTGGCAGAACATGCATAGGCTGTCATCTGCTAGGTCAATTGTGTGCATATATTTCCTCAGCCTTCAATGTCCGGTCAGCATTCCCACCATCACCCTCGTCGTTTCTCGACTTTGACATAGTAGGTCGTGTGACAGTTTAACCGAAGGTGTGCTTCTTGCTTGTCTATGTATATTATCAAAGGCGGAGTTTTCAAGTCTAGCGTTCGCATTAGACTAGCCTTGTGTGTATAATCTTTCTATTTTTGGCAATAGTCTTCAAGATGTAGTAATTTTTCCTCAAACTAAGGAATAATTTAGAGTAATAATAAGTAATGACTATATGATAATAATTGTTTCTCCACCACTAAATAATAGCGCACAAATTATTTTTACATATTTAGCTGCATAATGATATAAATTCTTCACACCAGTGAATAATAAAAAAAATGCACTCTCGTAAGCTAATCACATACTATTATATTCAGAATTCACGCTAAAATGAATAAATCAAATCGTCCCTTCAAAACGTCAAATACCTAAGAACGTAAATCGCTGCTGACGTTTAAACGTCAAAATAATTAAATGATCATAATTTTACGTATTGCAAGAGTAAAAAATGGACAACAGTAGCGATAGTGAATATGTACACCTCAGGGAATTAATTCCATTCATAAACGTAAGGGTTCCGGTTAAAAATATAAATTACGTATAAATATTTTCTTTTTAAATTTTTATAAATATGCTCTATATCCTAGTAGAAGAAATGGTGGTTGTCTATGGCGCGGACGATCGAGATTTGATCCATACTGGAAGATTTTCTCTTTAGTCTTGGAGAAACTATAGTCTTTTACTTGTGTAGAATGGCTATTATTCACTTGGATGATTCCAGAACTCACTCGCTGCGCTCGCTCGTTTTGGAAACTTCATCCGCGTGAATAATAGCCATCATTCTGCACTCGTTGGAAAATATACTATTCCTTCTTTTCAAAATCCCAAATTAGCTTCCCCATTTTCACGTTCCAATATAACGAACTACTTTTTCTCGAACAACAAGACAATGCTCTTAAAATTGATCTGCTTCCTATTTGGTTTCGTATTTGGAAAAACTAATTGGAACATTCATAATTCAAATGTAAAATCGTTGTTAAGCTTTTGCCAATTAGAGTATCGTGTAAAAAGCTACTATTAGTCACTGTTAAACACGATTATACACAAAAATATTCCTAATGTCTGGTTTGTAAAAACACATGCTGTTGAAATTAGTACAGTGGCGGAGAAATGGTTGATTTTCTTATAAGGATTTATATTTTGACTTTTTTACAAAATATTTTAAAAAATTTATCAGTTTTTTTCGGTGCCCTGAATGTGATTGTAGTTTTTTTTTATGGGGTATATTCAAAATTTATTCAATCTTGTTAGTTCCATTTTCAAGTACACAAACAAGTAACTGACCAAATTCTTACAAATTGGAATGAAAAACTCATCTGCTCGAAAATATAAGCAGACAGTTGTGAAGTTGACAATTGCTGCTTCTTCTGGCCAACTGAGAAGTTTAATTTCTTTATTAGTGGTTGATATTTTTTTCTATTATTAACCTAGGTCAATAATGGACAAACTCAAGTATTTTGAGAATTCAGTGATAGGTGTTCAACAAAAACTTGTGCAACATAATTTTGCAAACCCGGGAGATTGTCTTTAACATATTTGCTGCTTGAAATTACCTATCAAGATGGAATTATTTGAAAAAACATCTCATTAGTTTGAAATTCGCGCTCAACCAAAAATGACAGATGACATAAGAAGTACGTTCATAATATATCGAAAACTGACAGTGTACTTGTCAGTCAGACGACCGGGTAAATGCTTCTCGTGGTTGCGTTTGTGAATTTAACTTTTCCCAATTTAAGGGTAAATGAAACTTGTAAACATTTATTTCATGCATTAGTATTAAATTTAGAAATCTCTATAACATTCCTTATTTTTGATTTGATTTTATCCAGTACCTTCTAGCAGTTGCCAATTGCAAAAATCCTACTAGTAAAGAAAATGAAACATTATGAAATTCACTTAGTCGACTAAAAGACACTAACCCATCACATTAGGAACTATAGTTGTCAAAGGGAATTGGCAGTATTAGAAGTCCACGATCATCAAAAATCAATTCAAAATTAAAAAAAATAAAACTTTTTTTTTCCAATTTTCTATTCCACCCTCTTTATTGATAAACGTACGACTCTGGTAAACACATTTAGATGGGATCAAACCATGGACGTAAACATTAAACTAGGTAGTAGGTACTATGTTTGTAAATAGTCGAATTCCAGAGCAATTTATATATTTAGCAGCAGATTAATCTCGTGTCGTATCGCTTCGACCGAGAATTTTAATCATCCGGGAGCTTCCTTGTCACGTCGCGTCATATTAAAAAATAATGTTCAATGCAACATGACTTTTAAACCTACCTACGGGGCTATTCCGATTTGAAAAGAGTAAAAAAAATGACGCCGAAAATATGGTAGCATGAGTTGGGTTTGACAAATGTCGTCTTGATAGATAGCGACGAAAATTGGTGAGTTAAATATGAAACATTTGCCTTCAGTTGATTTCTAGGGTAAACTCTAAGGCGAGAAGATAGATTTATTGAGTTATGCACAATTTAATAACATCATGGTATGTGCCAATGGGTGGAGCGTGGATCTATTCCACACCAGAGTCAAAAAGAGTCATTATTTTGGGTTGTATATAAGAAAAGACAATGGCGTTACCGATAAAAAAATTGCACCAACAGATAACTCATCTTCACCACCCTTTATCTTTTTTATTATCAATATTTTATTGAAACAAGTGTCACATCGTAATATTTTGCGAAACGGATTTTCCACTTCAATTTGAACCATTACTAACGGACCACACTGTATAACTATTTACGAAATACATTTTCGCTTTCTCTCCATATTACTTTATTATCTGAAAATGTGGATTTCAAATTTCAACCTAAAATTCCTATTGTAATGGACGGTTGCAAAATTTATGCAAAATTTTTACTCTTCACTTCCGAGTAGCCCTATATACAATATTTGGTAGTAAAAAGTGGGAAGCGACCAAATGACTGACTTAAAACTAATTGTAATCAGAAGCACCATGTATATAAAAATATAGGGTTGTCCAAAAAAAACCGGAATTTCCTTTTTTATTGATATTTTTTTTATTTATAGGTCGATTTTATTGATGTCGGTTTTGTTCAAAAGATAATTGATCAAGACACACTACTAATCTAATATTTCGCGTTTTGTTTAAAAAAACAAAATGGCGGACACATCCAAACTTTACCAAACTTTAAAACCGACTGGAAATTTTTTTTTTTGCACTGTATATGTTTGCGAATTATTTTACGAAAGTTCAGACATTTGTGAATGTAACGAGAGGTCAAACATATAAATCGGTCAAAAATTGTCTGATGTATGGCTCGAAAAAAACAGGTATGTTATTTTGTTGGACCAAAAATAAAACTACCGTTTACCCTAAATGTCTATATTCTCATGACTCTGTAGTAATGTCATAAAAAAGAAGGGTCAAGTTTCTATGAAAAGCAACAAATTATGAACTGGTAGTCCAGTGTTGCCGATGCAAAAATGAAAATTACCCGAACTTACTATTCAAATTATCAGAATTTGTCAAAATTACCATAAGAACACATTGGTTATCTAAAAAAAGGTAGAACCTGTCGCGGGACACACGGTAGGAGCTTTAGTTCCTTTTAAGTAAAAATTATGTGATACATTTGACGTTATAGATAAACGATTTGCATATTCTTTGGTGGTTGAGTAGTAAGCATACCAGACTCTCACGCGGTAGAGCCGGGTTCGATTCCCCGCGAGGAAATTCTTTTTACTGTTAATTTTATCTTTAAATAATTATTGTGCTTGATATTAATAACGACAACAGGTATACGTTTGAAATATTTAGCAGAATATTCATCATTATAGATAATGGTACGGTACCCTTCATGAGGAAGTCCGACTGGCAACATCTACCTATAACAGCATCGTATATTTAAAAAGGGAAACCGTAGCATTATACAAATTGGACATTCAAGAACTGTACGTTTACCACAAAAAAATTAGTGGAAACATAAAATAACATACTTGTTTTTTTCGAGCCATACATCAGACAATTTTTGACCGATTTCTATGTTTGACCTCTCGTTACATTCACAAATGTCTGAACTTTCGTAAAATAGTTCGCAAACATATACAGTGCGAAACAAAAAATTTCCAGTCAGTTTTAAAGTTTGGTAAAGTTTGGATGTGTCCGCCATTTTGTTTTTTTAAACAAAACGCGAAATATTAAATTAGTAGTGTGTCTTGATCAATTATCTTTTGAACAAAACCGACATCAATAAAATCGAAATATAAATTAAAAAAATATCAATAGAAAAGGAAATTCCGTTTTTTTTTTGGACAACCCTATATATTCACATTATAATCCCAGTATCTCATTTGACATGTGTAATACGTGCTGGTACCTACCAGTTGTATGATATTCTTTACGCGGACATTTACACATTATCAGGATTATAACATCTTCATATTTGACAAGTTGGCAGTCTAGAAATAATTTCCGATGTAGCAGCTGTTGAAATATTTTCTTTTTTTAATAATATACAATCTATAAATATGCTTAAGCTAACAAGTGTATAATAGATACAGAATTACTTACGATTTTTTCAATATTTATTTATGTGTAGAAAAACCAAAAAAGAAAAATAGTTCCAGTTCCCAAAATTTGCAAAACACTGAAAATGAATAATAATAATATTGGGTAGCTCTAATCTAAACGTCATTTGTTATATGTGAAAAAACAGTGTTTGATAATAATGTAACAAAAACTTGTGCAACATAATTTTGAATACTCAGGAGATTGTCTTCAACATATTTGTAGCTTAAAATTACCCAACAAAATGAAGTTATTTGAATAAAAATGCCATTAGTTTAAAATTCGCGCTCAAACAAAAATGACTGACGACATAAGGAGTGCGTTCATAATAGAGGAGCGGAACACCCCCAAATAGTCGTTTAGAAAATGAAAAACCGACCAACCTCGTTCTAGTCGCTAAGAACAGTCTATCTTTATATTTTCGAGGGTGCTGAACACGAATATGACATTTTTTTTTTCTAAAATTGGGGGAACATGGTCAAAATTGACTTTTTAACCGGAAATGCGAAAAAAAAGATTTTACGATTTTCGACAATCAACTCGCGGTTTCTCGGCGTATAATTCATATTTTTCACGAAAATTTAATGACGTCTTCATCAACCAATTCTAGAGACAATGAAACTAGTCCGAAATCCCCAAAGCA
>CAJUYI010004797.1:0-17383 GCA_910591695.1 Galerucella pusilla
TTTGTCTTATACTTCGATGAAAACCAAAATGTCCCAACTAGTTTCGGCAGTACAAAACATGAACTTTTGACAATAATTTAGCAAGCAACTCCTGAAATATACACCTTTTATTTTGTAGTTTTCTCCGAAAATAAAAACTTTAACGATCTACTGGAACCTTCGATTTCATTACCTTACCTTTCGCGAGGTGTACCTATACATTTCCTATAATAGTTTTTCGGTAATGTACTTTTAACACGAAACGCATTTACTATAATAGAATAGGTATAGAAATGGTACAAAAGAAATAATAATTATTTATTTCACGAGCTTATACATGAATACCGAATATACTTAGCTAATAATGAATAATTTTCGAATAAACAGATGGTTATAAAAAAACTATACGGAAAGTTTAGTAAACGATATTGAAATTATAAATTCTGACGTCAAATGTTTTGATTAATAAAAATATATACATCATTTTAAAAATTCATTTTTGACCGTATCAAATTTTACCTGTACTTTTTCGTGTAGGTGTGCATTTGCACTAAGTGAATTAGTTTATGTCGGGTAGGTGGAACAAAAGAATATTCTGTAACTAGACATCATTATCACTATCCGGTTTACCTATATAATTTTTGGTCTAACAAAAGAACAAAAGAATTCAAGATCGGTAATCATGGTGTAATAAATAGATTAGAAAACAAAATAATTTTACAGAGTGGCGGTCGCTAATTTCAAGCTTTTGATATTATCACTTTACATATTTGAAGAAAAAAAAATGCTGCATAAAAATCGCCGGTGGCAACAGAAAATTGTTATTCCATACAAATGATACTTTCGTACGTACGTACAAACACACACACAAAGTCTTCTCATATCATCCGATCAATATCTAGAGATGATATTGTATTACAGTCATGTTTTAACGGTTATAGCTTTCGATGTAATATAGGGCCTTCTCGTGAGGTTGCTACTGCCAGTTAGAATGCCTCTTGTAACCAGAGGTGTCCTTTAAAAGGAAATTAAATTACAATAAAATGAAAAAACAAATATTGTGATCAAGTATCCTTCCTGTAGATAAAAATTCATTACATAACACGTATCGTTTATTTTGTATTTAAAAACCGCAAAAACCACAAAACTAACGTAAATTCTTATCGATTAAAAAATTTATGACGTAAATTTAATGTGAAAAGTTGAAATTAGAGATTAAATTAAATTAAAATAACTAATTTGTTCCCTTCCCTCAAATTCCCTTGAATAACGACTGCTTCTAACATTTAACAAATATATTTTGAATAATTTCAATACTAAACCCTTTTTCGATGAGCAATAAATACATCGTACGACTATGATGAACTCTTATGGTTATTTGCCAACAGAACCGTTTTTCTATTCCATCCAAAGATATTTTCGAGGAAATTTCAATCGTGAGATAAATAATATTTCTGTTTTGGGATATTTTATTGAAATTCTAATTATCCTATTCTTAATTCGGCGATTTTTTGTAAAAAAAAGACTATATATATAAAGGCCGTTTTCTCGCGTTAACCACCTGTCCTACCCCTCCGAGCGAGCCCCTTTAGTCCATTTCCTTTCCACTTTCTGGACAAAAGGAGAAACTCGCCAAGGCGGACAAGAGGTATAAATCAATAGACCAATGTCACGCGGGAGGGTAAGGGGGGATTTATACAGAGCAATCTCGATGTTTGAACCTTCCTATCTTCTATTCGGAGACCTACTTCCTTCCTATCGTCCCCCCTTCGTGCTCGCCACCACCCACTCACCCACTCCCTCTAGGCTCTATATAGGGATGAGGAAGGGTCCCTAGCAATTCGTCGATCAATTGCAGAAGCTGCTCGTTAAGATTGTTTACGCACTACAGACATTTTCCGAATGGAGTGAAATGGGAATAATTCGAATTACAGTGTCGTAGAATGAAATGGGGAATTATTTTTATTATGTTTTTAGAGTTTTTAGAGCGACTCAAAAATTATAGCAAATCAAGAACTAGAGAACTTTGCTGTTTAAGATAAAGTTCTCTACTTCTTGACGTCGACTTATTCCAAGTGAAGGTAAAAAAAAATTCAAAATTGCATCGAAAAATCTTTGGCATTACAGATGCCGGGGCAGGACCTTCTCACCAGCAAGCGACATACACCGATTCGACCCTCTATCAACTGTCCGACGTTAAGTACGAATGTCCTTTATGCGATCTCATCTTGACGAACATTTGCGATCTTCGAATTCACATTGACGATCATTATCCTAGAGATAGTAATATTTGTCCTGTCATGGAATGCGCGAAAACTTTTACGCATCCGAATTCCGTCAGGAATCATATGAGAATGAAGCATTTAAAACAATGGGAAATTATGAAGACTGTGAGGTGGTGTTTGTAGATTTATGTTGTTCGAAATTGTGACTAATTTGTCGTTTGTTTAATTAATTAGGTAGTTAATAAAATTGCCATGTTAAATGATTCACTCTATATATTTTTTGAATCTAATATAATTAAGCGTAGGGTTTTAATAGAAAATGTAGAAGTTGGAAATAAATAGCTCAATAGCAACAAGAAATATTTTTTTGGTATTAAAAGTTGAGTATATATTTCTTTTTGCAAAGTGGCGAAAAAGTTTGTGTATAGAAAATTTCATAATAACGTCAATAAAAGCATAATTATTTTGATTATTATTGTTTTATTTCATCTATAAATTCGTTAATATTTTAGCCACCCCTCGTATTTCTAAAACAATTTTTATCCCATAAAATTAACAAATAACCAAAAAATGTTCCAAGACTCATTCCAAAGATCCTTTCAGTTAGTTAACACGTAAAACAAATCCAACATCTGGAACATCACCAATTTTGTATTATCGATATGCGCGCGCTTTAATGGCCTCGTCGTTTCGTGTTCACATTATAGGCAACCAGAATTGACGCTCCTTTGTATTGTTGATAATCTAAGTGAAGTTTAGAGATTAATGAACAGGACCGGAATGGTTCATTTTATTTTAATTAACATGAAATTTTTTTTATTGTTTCAGTTTCAAGACGTTCTATGGATATGTTGAGGGTGCGAGCGACAGATCCGCGACCGTGTCCGAAATGTGGAAAAATCTACCGTTCAGCTCACACCCTTCGCACTCACCTCGAAGACAAACACACGATATGTCCCGGATACAGATGCGTTTTATGTGGAACAGTAGCGAAATCTCGAAATTCACTACATTCACACATGTCACGGCAACACCGCGGTATCAGTACGAAAGATCTTCCCGTCCTTCCCATGCCTTCACCATTCGATCCCGAATTAGCAAGCAGGTAAATTAATCAACAATAATTTTGTTTTCAAAATAAAATAAAATGTTTTCCTTCTTTTTTTAGGTTGTTAGCTAAAGCAGGTGTAAAAATAAGTCCGGCAGAATTACGAGCCAGAGCATCTCCGACAGGACCGCGTCGTTCAGACGTCAAATTAGACGCTAAAAGTGCTTATTCCGGAGCAGCGTCCGAAGCAGGAAGTTCAATATGCGGCGACAACGATCCCGAAGATCTAACAATTTCAAATCAAAGGTACGGTGCCTTAGATTTCGGTCTATCACCACCGATGCACCAACAAAATCACTTCAAGATGAATAGATCCGGTCAAGCAGTCGCGGCGAAAAGTCTGGACTCCCTTCAAAATTTGTCGAAAGAACCGTACCCAGCTCCACTAGCTCCACCCGTATCAGGAGCGAACACCACAGGATCCGCCATCCTGGATACGTATCTCCAGCTAATGATGTCGACAGAACAAGCTGCGGCTGCTATGCAAGCTGCTAATATAGCGCAGCTCAATGCTATGGGACTCGATAAAACTTCGCAACAGCAATTTTTAGAAAAGATGCAACAAATGCAAAGCGCCAGCGAAATGATGATGAAAAGAAACGACGAAATAAGACGTGGCGAAGGAGAGATAGTAAATCACGATATGAATAATCAAGGTAAACACCAAGAGGAAGGCGATACCTCGGGTGGCGAAGAAGACGATTATAGCGAGGAGGAATTAGAAAGAGGCAGCGTTAAAGCTGGAGGGGAGTAATATTCAAAGTTAATGTAAACAGTTGTTCTTGCCATGTGTTTAGCTTGCTGGTACTGGTACTGGTGGTATCAGTAAAACGTTCTCTCTTATTCCATCCAACTACCTCAGTTTGAATCTCATTTTAAAAGATATTTATTATTGAGACATTTGTTTTTTCATTGATGTAATAATATATTATAGCTCCGTGAGCTTGTGAAATGATGATGTGAAAAGGGACATTCTTAGTATCCACAAGAAAGAAAGTCCCTTGTACATTGAAAATACCTTTTTATAAAATCCATCCGTCTACCTCAAATATAATAGTTATATAATGCATAGTTGAAAGAAAATAAGAAAGAGTGCAAGATAATAAGGGTTAAAAAAGTGTATACGGTAAATTTAGTATATTTAATAAAGGACTTAGTTGCAAAAGGATATTTGCATTTTGCTATTCAAGCAACGAGTCTATTGGTTGTCCAAAAAAAAACTTTTATTAAACTTTAATACACTAATCGTTAATAAACGTTTTTCTATTGGAAATTTCATCTATAAACATATTTAATAAATAATTAAAAACAATAATATCTGATGATAACAAGTACAAGGTGATACGTATACAAAATATTAAATATGTTTGAAAATAAACTATTGAAATATTATTCTATCCAGGTGAAAATGGTACAAAAAGCGTTTTTGCCTTTACAACAATATTTTTATAAGTGTATCTTTGAGCCGAGACGTTCGAAATGAAATAAATTTTTACATACATTCGTTTAATGGCGATTCTTAACTTCCCCTTCAACAACAATAGACAGTGTGACTCATTTTGTTTGGAAGCACCCCCGTAAAATCCGCATTTTCCAACCGATTTTAATTCAATTTTTTTTGTTATATTCAGTATTAAAAACATCATTTTGGCACAAATTTTCATAGCTTAATTACTATTTTCAAAATCCTCTATGTTAATTTTTCTTCGCCAAAAAAGACAAAAGTACATTTGGCAATTTTTTTCTCAAATATAAATATACCACTAGATTCAGAATCATCACAAATGTAAACAAGCAAAATTTTATTAACGACAAAGTTATTACAACATGAATTTGGGCTATGAAAATTTGTGCCAAAATACTGTTTTTAATACTGAATCTAACGAAAAAAAAATTAAATCAAAATCGATTAAGAAATGAGGATTTTATAGGGATGTTTCCAAACAAAATGAGTCACCCTGTAGAAATTATTAGTAAAATTATTACCTTTTTTTTTCAATTTCCATTGTAGAAGCTTTGAATCGTTTTTAAAGAACAAATTTCAGCTTTCTATTTAAAAATGAAAAAAGCAATTCGTAGGCAAAGTTACAATCAATATTTATACTTGAAAACAAAAAGAAAATCCAATAATTAGTGAATTTTTGTAAATAAAAAAATATAGCCGCATTCTCAGGTCACATGAACAATATCATCATTATCGAGTACAAATTGCCGTGTATGACTTATTTGTTTTTTCTTTATATAAAAATACAACTATAAACTTTTTTTTATAATTATTGTATCTAACTCAATATCAGGGAATACCTCAGAATTTTTGCCAATAGTTCATTTGTTAAGTATAAAAATTCGATACAGTAATATTTTTACAAAATATTGTTGCATCGAATGTTTCTACACTTTTGTTAGTCATATTATATTATATAATTATAGTAATAACAACAGTGATAAACAAATCAGGTATAAAACTACATTATTTAGACTTTAATTAATTCGCATTTATATAATAATTAATTAATCTAAGTAGATTTTCATCCCACCAGTCATTAGTTGTAAGTTTGTTAGTGCTTCGTTCTATCATAGAATTTAGAACTTCCAGAAACTACTTCCATATTTAACAAACAAAATAATTTTGAAAGAAAGACCGTGAGAAACAAACTTGTACTTAAAAAAAATTTTTTGTATTATAAACTTTGTTATATGACTTATTGTGATTGTTTTTTCTGAAAAACAAAAAAAATATGTGTTTTTTTATGTGAATGTCCCACTAAATAAGAAAAAAAACACACAAGTTTCACAATTGAAATTTTTCCTTGAGAAATTCTCAATAAATTTTAAGTAGTTCCTTTCGTACTGTTCTTCCCAAGTCAGCGTCCTATCAGGACAATTGTTCCAATAATTGCTCCCAACATCTAATATTTTGGTTGAAAAGTTGTGATACATTAATAACACTGGTCAACACGATTTTTGCATCTGACTGCTACATGATAAATTTTGGTTATTTCAACATTCATCATCATTTGTGAAACTTTGTGTGTTTTTTTTAAAACATTATTAGTTCTTCCAATATTTGAAAGTTGCAATAGGTGGTAGAATTTTGAAAAAACTTATGTTTATACCTCGATATTATTCTTGCTTCTCGCTATTTAAGAAACAAACAAAAAATTAAGGATATATAGTTGTTGAAATGCTTTATGTTCTTGAATTTAAAAATAAAAAAAGTGAGTTGGAAATAGATAGTATATAATATATAGCGATCTAGCATTAGAATAGAGGTTATTGTTATATATTTCATAAGGAATAGAAATAAGTTCTTATAAATGTACGCTGTAAGAAAGAGCACCTTGAAGGGTGTACCGTTCGAAATTTAAAACAAATTGTTTTTTTTTATAAATGGAACACCCAATAGATATTATTATATTGTTGGATCCCGCAGGTACCGTACTTAAAGAAGTTGTTTCGATTTTTTTTTTAATTGAAATTCACGTTTGAGGTAAGTTGTTGTATATAAATAATAAGCAGTTCTTTCTTGTTAATTGAATTCATATTTTGTATATATTTAATTATGTAAAGAGTACAGTTTACCCAAACATTTTTTACCCATTGTTTTTCAGCAAATCGTTCATTTTTCGCATATATATTGTGATGTATTTTTGATATTGTTTATTTTCCATAAAACCTACCTCATTTTTAAGATTTTTATAGACCGTTTTTAAAGACATATAGCAATAGATCTCTGTTTTACACAATATTACCGGTATTTTTTGTACTTAAAAAACGAAAATATATATATATTGAAAGAATGAGAAAAATAAGTAGATTAAGTTTGTACAGTCGATTTAAAAAAAATAGACATTGTCGTCCTTGTTTTTTTTTTTGATAAAAGAAGGAAACCATAATGGCGAGCTTAAAAAAATAAATGGTGTGCAGTGCCATATAATAAATAGAAGAATGGAGTTGACAAAACGGACTTACAAGTCTCAAGAAATGCAAATAAACCTTTGTATGGTTCCTAATAATTATTATTGTTATTATTATTATTATTAATCTGTTCTTCAACAATACATTTTGCAAATTCAACTTTTTTTTATTCATTTTTTCGGAAAAAAAAACATTTTTTATTTATAAACCTATTTGGATTAGAAATTTTATTGTTGAAGGACTGGGTGCCTTCATTTTTTGTTTGAAAAAAATTCGGCTGTCTGACAGATAATCTGTCGTATTGATACAGTCACCAAAAGAGTTCCTAAACCAAAAAAAAAATATTTTCCTTCGGCGAAGCGAAAATAAAATTACAATTAAAAATTAACGTGTAACTTTTATATAGCATAGTAAAATACTGTTATTATTCCGAAGTATAGTTTTGCTATAAAAAGCGGCAGAATCGTATATACACTATTATTATTATAAGAAAATATGTGTATGTGTAATACCTTGGGGTTGAGAAAAAAAAACGGTTTCAGAATTTTTTTTTATATTTATTAAGCAGTGTTCGCGCCGTCCGATTTTGACGTACGGTTATTCTACCGCAGATTTTATCATCTTTATTAAATAAAATTAACGTAACAAGATGCTGGGATATTTACTATAAAATTAGTCGAGAAAAAAAAAACAATTTTAGCAATAATTTTATAAAGTGAACTATAAACTACTGTTTATATTAAGTACCCCCTTTAGTACTAGTGAATAAATTATGTTGAAACCGATTTTTTTTTCAAATCCGATCAAAACTGTAATAAATAGAAAAACCTCTTGTATGTTTATAACAATTATTTGCATTTCTTTAATTTATTTATGAATATGTACTTAATTTTTTTTTTGTAAAGAAATTTTATTTTTGAGATTACTATCATTTATATTTTGAAAATATTCCTGTCTCCCACTCTTTGAGTTTTAGGAAGTTATTTAACGTTAAGTTTTCTCTTAAAAAAATACATTGTTAGGATAGAGGTAGGTGCAATATTTAAGATCCCCTTTTTGTATAAAAATTTGAAAAAAAAGTTGTGAAGAAAATACCTTTTTGCCATATTACTATTATTATTCTTTTTTATCTTTATTGTGTATTGCTTGGGTATCGTTTATACATAATAAATTAATATTAAATTTAATTCAAAGTTGTTTTATTCATTTCTTTTCCCTTGGGGAAGTTTCGGGTCAATTTTAAGGAGACTACAAGTTGACACTACCAAAGTGAAGAAAGGATTACATTTTTTAATTGGAAATATTTTTTTTGTTTATAGGGCGATTTATTTTCTTTTTGCAGGGCTAATAACCTAACATGTCCTCAACATAACTGTAAATTTGGAAGCAAAAATAATGTACAGGGTCGGACTATTAAAAAAAATTATATCACAGTTCATTTGAGCTCTTTGCAAATGAAAAATGTTCTAGCTTTTTCGGTAGATAAACTATCCCGAACACTTCAGTTAAAAGGAAATTTTTCGAAATTACCCGACTCGCGAAATACCATTTTTTAATTAAATAACAATTTAACAAATAACACTTTTATGAAAATAGTTTGGTAACTTTAAAACTCAGAGTAAAATATTATGAATGTGGCCAGTGGCCACCATTATTGTTTACCACTTCTTGAAGTCGTCTGCGCCATAAATTGATAGCCCCATTTATTGCACCCTGTTCAAAAGTGTTCCAAACAAACTGCATTCCTTCTTTGAGCTGCTCGATTGTTTAAAATTGTTGTCCCTCATACAAATTTCGTTCGAAAATACCCCAAATTGAATAATCAACTGGATTTAATTCTGTGCTGTTAGGTGGCCACATTCATACTATTTTCTTAAGCTCAAATGCACAGTTATATAATTTTTTTCATAAGTCCGACCCTGTACATTATTTTTGCTCCCAAATTTACAGTCATGTTGAGGATATGTTAGGTTATCAGCCCTGCAAAAAGAAAATAAATCGCCCGAAAACCAAAGAAAATATTTTCAATTAAAAAATGTACTCCTTTATTTCGGCCCACACTTAGGGTTGCATATCATAGTGACACCCAACCTTTATGCAACTCACAATACAGGAAAGTTATTTTGATTGTCTACCAGTAAACTACCGATTTCGATAAAAGCATATATGAAATACAGTCTTCTATAATTTAAGATGAAGTTATATCTACCCCCGAATAGATATAGACACCTATATAATTTTGAAAGTTAAATTTGCAATATTCTCTAAGCATTGTTTGTGGATGCAAAGATCAGTAAATTATAAAAATATGTATTGAAGTTTCTGAGAGATAATATGGATATTGGTAGCTCTTAAGCAAAAAAAAGGGTATCAAGAGGTTGAAAGATTGTCTATAGATATTTTATCATTCTTTATAAATTAATATCTATTGTGGATATACGGGAAGTAAACTTCGAAAGATATGAACACATCAAAACCAAAAGGCGTAAAAAGTGATATAAAGATACGTTGTCGATACGTGTGTGTACCGTACTGAGGTTGGACATTTTGCTTGTCAAATAGATACATATTTATCAGGAATACCTATGGAGAGAGGAAAAATAGTCAGATAAAAATATCCCTAAGAAAAATATAATGATTTCTATCCGATCACGTGCTTGAAAATTGCTTTGGCAAATCAAAATATAAATCAACTACATATTTAACATGGAAGAAGAAACCTCCATTAACATACACACACACAGCACCTGGGAGTTACACTAGCGTCTAGCCGTTGTCCTAGCATGACTCCCGAACGAGAATTTATATACCCGACTCGGTACCAACGTTGTCAAATTTAATTTATTGAATCTCGGCCACAGAGTATATACTCTGTGTCTCGGCACTCCCCAAATTTAGTGGTTGGGGTGCGCATGCGTCCAAGCAGCCTTTAACCTTCTATTCGATGTGATTTAATGTAAGCAGATTAGCCCAGTAGGTATGATACTGAGCTTACAACCCAGAGGTCGTAGGTTCGAAACACGGTGAATACATGGGTTTTTTTTTGTTTTTTTTTAATTTATTTTCTGATATTTTTATACATATTTACACTTTGATCAACCGGGTTTGGGCGTGGGTTTTCCTGTTTTTTTTTAGTTTTCTATTTCTTATTTTCTGATATTTACATATTTAATTCATCATTGTTATCTTATTACTAAATTTGACAACGTTGGCGCCTATCGTTCATCTTCGGGAACCATGCTATGACAACGGCCAGACGCTAGACGCTAGTGGGAGTTACTGGATAGAAGAGGGACATTTACCTAAGTTGAGAAGCCAACAGATATTTTCATAACCTCCCCATATTATTTATTAAAAAAATGTGTCTGTTTTATAAACTTTTCTCAATATAATTTTTCGATATTAGATGTTAATTCCACCGGTCTATTTGGCATCATATTTAACTTTATCCGAAAGATCGATATCGCCCACCTGCAGTCACCATAGCCGATGAGATGGACGATATCAAACAAGTTAGAAGTCTTCTTTGCAGCAATTCCATACTTTCAAATAATTCTTGTGTGGATATAAAATGTGAACAATCATGATATTTTAGTTTGTTGTGATAATTTTATTTTGAATTAAAAGACCACACACACACTAGAGTCCAGTCGACACCGGTGAGATTATTTTGATAATATCTGTTTGTTTATTATGAACTGATGATAACTTTTTAAGAACGCAAGTTAATAAAATTTATTAAGACAGTTGTGGTATTAATTACTTTATAAGCATCCCTCGTATATGCGCCAAACATATTTTTATTGGAAATATCATCGTTTTATACCGTTTTCAACATTCTTCGGCATTCCTAATATTCACATACGTTCCCTTTGTTACATGAACATGATGTACGGTTCGTATCAAAGGCAGTTATTCATAGATATAGGTATATGTATAAATATAATATATAGTTGGAGAGAAAAAACGATCTTCCGCCATGTTATAGTGTACACGGCGAAGCAAAGCATGGCGTGGAATACATCGATGATATTCTATAAATATATCTGAAAGGTTTGAGTTGTTTATGGAGCAAACAAACTGCAAATCATCCTAATGCTTCGATGGAAATAAATTTTCTTGGTGATTTCACGAAAATTTCGAATATTTTAATATCTTAAAATGAGATTTACAATAAGTTATAGTCTCTTCACAATTTTTTCTACTAATCATAGTAGTATTTAGATGAAGTTTCAAGTGGCTTTAATTCAATTAATACACACCAGACAGATCGTTTATAATAAATAAAAATTAAAAGGTTGAAAGCCGAACCAAAATAAACACCGAACTCATAAGAGGTTCAAATCAATATCGAATTAATATTAATAAATTTTATCTACAAGTGGTGTAATGTAAAATGTGATTGTATAAATAGGCCAGACCATAGGGGTAACAACTACAAGTAATTGGCAATACGGCTGATTTTTTTTCCATAAGTACCTTAAAGTATGTAGATTAATATAGGAAAAAGTTTACTAGTCTATCGATTTCCCAAATTAGAAAAAAAAATCAAAAAACTTTTTTTTCGAAATTTTTCAATATTTCGCGCTGGGAGGAAGCTGAAAAAAAATAAAAAATACCACCGTGTAGGGGGAGTGTTTTTCAACAAAAAAGGTTTCCTGCGCTTCTTTCGTCCGAGCAATGGTTTGTCCGGAAAAAATTCGGTAAACGTTTGTGTTCCGCATCCGCGCGACTCCATTTTCTGAGTACATTATAAACTATTCTACAGTTATAATATAGGTAAAAATAATTGTAATTTTTAGCAAATTACTCATATATAATATAAATATTATATTCTAATAAAAAACCAAGTACTTATCTCAATAAAAAATATATTATATAATAAGGTTTTTTGAAATTTGGAGTGAATATTGAGGAAAAATTAATGCAGTATTAAGAAGCTTAATAATTGGACACTTTTCTCAAAAGAAATAATTACAAACTAAACACGCATATTTTATGTTGTTAGGTTTGTAAACAACTGCATCTCACGTATGAAATTGCAAAATTACCAGAAGAGGCGCTACTAGTCTTTACGAAGGCTCTGTATGAATCGGGTGTTTTTCGCTTGGCGTACTCAGGCTACAAGTTTTCAGTGGTCTGCAACAGACACATGTGCAATTACTGATTTAAATTTTAGTATTTTTGATCTGGTTTGGGATTCCGCAGCGGGGTACACTGGTGCTTAATTTCCACAAATAAAGCATACATGGAATGAAATGTGTACAAACAATTTTTCGAAGGATGGAAACTGTTATTTAGGAGGTCTGTTCTATAGATAAAATTTACGGAAAATTGATTTTTCCTAATTACGAAATACGGCACTTTTCATTATTTTGTAAATTTTAGGAATCTTGAATTTACAAGAAAATATATACAGTGCGTCCATAAAGTAACGCATAAATTCATTATTAGCTAAATAAACAATAATATTAAAAATTCCCGAAACAGGTCAATGTTTGATTTTAATTTACTGTTTTTTCAAATTATAATGTTATTTACAGGGTGAACCATCTTCGTATGATAACGTCATCGCCATTTTTTTTAAGTAGAACACCCCAATTTTTTTTCGATTTCCGGATTTCCCTTGATGAGTTGATTCCAAAACACTTTGTTTCAAATTGGTACAGGGTGGAAAAAAATACAAAAATTGTAATTACATAATTATGAAATTACTGTGATTTACTACCAAAAAGAAACAAAAGAAAATTTACAATAAATGTTCAAATTGTTCTCCATTGACTGCTAGACAATGACAGAAACGGACATTACATTCTTCTTTAACATTTTGTAGCATAGCGGGTGTTATGTTCTGCATTTCTTGCCTGATTCGGTCTTTTAGATCACGGACATTGTCAGGTCTGTTAGTATAAACTTTAGATTTTAAATAACCCCATAAAAAGAAGTCTAATGGGGTAAGATCAGGGGATCTAGCGGGCCATTCCACTGTTCCCCTTCTTCCTATCCACCGTTGTGGAAAGATCCTGTTTAAAAACTCGCGCACAGTTACAGCGAAATGTGGCGGTGCACCATCCTGTTGAAACCAGATTCCACGGTCTAGATTGTTGGGTATTTGAATATCAGGAAAAAGCTGGATCAGATCAGGAATCATTGTATTTTGTAGGAAATCCAGATACAATGCTCCTGTTAAATTTTCGTCAAAAAAATATGGACCAATAATTGTATTTCTCACAATACCAGCCCATACGTTGATTTTTTGTGGTCTTTGCGTATGGCATTCTTGTATCCAGTGTGGATTTTCATCAGACCAATAACGGGTGATTTGCCTATTAACATGCCCGTTCAAATAAAACGTTGCCTCGTCCGAAAATAAAACGTTGTCAGTGAAATTATTTTGGTTCATCATATACTCGCAGAATTCAGTTCTTCGGTCAAAATCGTCTTCAGACAATTCATGGATAAGTCGTACTTTATAAAGATGGTATTTTACCTTTTTAAAAATGTTTGCTACTGAAGACTTTCCAATACCTAAATCCTAGATAATCCTCGCACTGTGCAGTGTGGATTTTCTATTGCCGACAAGATTATGTCTTCTTGAATATTTTCATTAATTTTTGTTCTACCGGGCTTTGGTGCATCCCTCACATCTCCTAATTCTCTGTATTTTTGCTCTATTCTGCTTACAGTAGATTGTGAAATGGGTTCACGATCTCTCACTTTCGGTTAACCACATTTTGTTAAAGAAGTTACAAAATTATGATATGATAAATTTCTTTGTAGATAGTTTTCACATAAACGTACCTTGTTTACAGAGTTAACAATAACAGAAATGTACTTTAACGTTGTTGACAGTTTTTACCGGCAAATGATAAAAAATGACAGAAAAAAATTTCAAACAATAAAAATTTTAGTCGAGGGGCTTGGATCACTAAGCTGTTAAATACAATGTTAAAAATTATACGGGGTGTTTAAAGTAGTAGTAAGTAAATACGTAATTTCATTTAATGTGTTTATTACGTTTATTCTTTTATTTCTTATTTTGTAGGTAATTTAATTTTTTTTATTTTCCTCCACCCTGTACCAATTTGAAAGAAAGTGTTATACATTTTTGGAATCAACTCATCAAGGGAAATCCGGAAATCGAAAAAAAATTGGGGTGTTCCACTTAAAAAAAATGGCGATGACGTCATCACACGAAGATGGTTCACCCTGTAAATAACATTATAATTTGAAAAAACAGTAAATTAAAATCAAAAATTAACTTGTTTCGGGAATTTTTAATATTATTGTTTATTTAGCTAATAATGAATTTATGCGTTACTTTATGGACGCACTGTATATTAAATACTGTAACCTTGATAAAACTGGAGTAATTTTAATGGGGAAACTTCTAAGATCAAGAATATATAATTACAAAACTAATTAATTTACATTTTTGGATTCAATGATTTTTTGTATTATAAGCGAAAATTGCAATTTTTATAGATTCGGGTAGGAATCTTCTTCATTATTTCAAAATAAAATTTGATACTCCCGTAATATAAAGATTAATATTCAACGAACAAAATGTATATAGTGCAAATGTATAAAAGATGATTAATATATAATTTTTTTCATACCTGTTTCCAATAAAAATATGTAAATATTAATTTATTACCTATTATTTATTATTTACAACCTTACCTCTTACCAAAGATTGAAAAGAAATTCTAATTGAACATTTATATTTTTTTCCCGCCGTGCAGCAGAGTCGCGCGGATGCGAATTTTTTACGGACAAACCATTGATCGGACGAAAAAAACGCAGGAGACCTTTTTTATTGCAAAAAACTTTCCCTACACAGTGGTATTCTTTATTATTCTCCACCTTCCTCCCAGCGTGAAATATTGGAAAATTTCGAAAAAGTTTTTTGATTTTTTTTTCTAATTTGGGAAACTTTTTTTTTTATTAATCTACATACTTCAGCCGTATTGCTAATTACTTGTACTTTTGGTCTAAATGACCCATACCGACTGGCCTAAAACAGAGCTTGGTAAATTGTATCGAAAATACATTATACAGGGTGTTTATTTGAAAAATATTTAAATTAGATTGGAATGTGTCAAAAATTGTTTACCCTCATCTTTAAAATATATTGACAGGATTCAATGTTTATTTAGAGATCGTTCAAGTATAGGTATACAATTATCTCCCTATTCTCACTAAAACCCTTATTAATAACAGCTCACAATAACTGGAATTACCCCTATGGGTTTTTCACTTATCACCCTTCCAAATTGGAGTGTCTGGAACACACTAATTTTATATAGATGTTATTTCAGAGCATTGTGCGGTATTTTTTATTTGGTAGATTTTATTGTTAGGGTGCATCTGCGTCGCTAAATACTAATAATCCACTACCTTGTGTCACTCTAGACATCGAATATTATAAATTAGTTTTTTTTGCAGCTGAACATCTACAAGACCTCACGTCGTTTAATATAAGGAGTTTTTTATATTCACATACACCGGTGATTCTTTATATTGTTTCAGTCGGCAAAAGCCTCAACAAAAGTAGAAAAAAAAAGATACTTTCAAAGGTAGAAGAAGATAATTAGTGCGATAGCATCGAGTAACAGAACAATATAATATTCTATTGTCATGCAAGTAATATGAAACTATTTGTTTTATTTGTGTCGATTAAGATGGTGGTGAAGATAGGAGCGATGTATTATTCACCCTGTATGTGATAGAAAGATTTTTTTTGAGTATGTCACGCTGTAGGCAGGCATACAGCAGTTTAGCGGCCTTATAGTAGCTTTTAGTTTATAAATAATAACACGGTATGAGCATATACTATACACGTACAGGGACTGACTAAACAGTAAATTTAAAGCAATTATTTTACAAAAAAATGCCTTGAAACTCATTGGAAGTGGTTTGAGAAAATGTTGTAGGGACATCTTCTACTGTTTCGGCGAAGAAAGTTAAACTAAGATGAAATATTTTGTTTAATAAAGGTTGAATGTGCTAGTACATGCCGTGTAAGTTTTAAAAATATATTTTGGAAAAATGAGAAAAGCCACGGAAGAGGACTGCGGTCGACGTACCGTAAAATGCATAAAACGGATGTTCCTTTTAAAATAATTGTTAATGTTTGTTGGTTTTTAAAATGAACAACATCGCGTATATGTAATGGTAATTTAATTACTGTATAATTTCATAATTCCAGGGAGAAGAATTATGAGGTTGCAGCCGACTGGTTTTTGATTATAATAAATATCACATAAAAGCCGTTTCTTTTGGCCAAGTGCTTTATTTTCTGAAGAATGGTTTTACTTTGTTGATTTGATAAATGAAGTGCTAATAATCAAAAACATCCTAGGAAAAAGTTGTTTTTAATATAATAGAAAATTTTCTATCATGTTCTTTACATTGTTGGATACAGTAGTGCGTGACCAATTGGACATTGGCATCCACCTTGTAATTTCCATAACGATTTTCTTGCAGAACATCCTTGAGTAAAACAATTTTTAAGGTAGCTATCCGGTGTATATATGACGGTCGGCAAGAGTATAAAATTGCACGTTTCTGATTTGTTGATGATTATCCTCAGGGGCCGGTAGGTCGATATGTATAGCAGAGAAATATGCAATCTGGATCGAATGCATTGTTAAGTAGAATGGTCGAATTATATGATAGATCGTATACGCTGTAGGTTATCGAAAAAATAAATTGAAAGGCAGTGAAGATATTGTTTATCGAAGCCTTTTTTTTAGATATAATTTGCGAGATCATTTTTTCTTGTACTACTCATAAAATCAAGAAAATTATGTCTCACATTGTATTAATCTAACAGACATCAGGATGTTTGTAAATTCCTCCTACATCGCTTTAAATAAGCAATCAAATAACCATGTCATAATCTGCTTGCACTTTTTTTTTGTTATTTATTTTCAATATTGAAAGCAATGTTTCAATTCACACTTGATTACATATTACATCCCATCACTCACGAATGCATTTCAACATTATTTTTATGTTTATCTAACTAAACAGCGTCGTATCATCATTTAAATTAATTAAATACCAAATTGCTACCAAAAAACACTCCAAAATTTCTTGTGACAATTTCGAAAATCGTAAAGATGGTATCAATAGGAAGAACAGCACG
>CAJUYI010004798.1:848-17376 GCA_910591695.1 Galerucella pusilla
AAAAATTATGGAAATAATAGTGGAAATTCATTCGAACAAATTCAAGTAGATTACCAGCACTGTGAATACCAGCTTTGCATAGAATTTTAATATAGCGTCGGTGGTTCAGTGGTAGAATGCTCGCCTTCTACACGGGCGGCCCGGGTTCGATCCCCGGCCGAAGCATATGAATCGCTGCTTCGTAAACGAGAGTGAGACTAAGGAGAGAGCACACGCACGCAAGCAAGGCACATAACGAAGCAACGTAACACAACGTAACGTAACATAACGTCACGGTCAGATCTTTTGCGTCGCGACCCCCGGTCGCTCAAACATAACCTGACGTAAAGAACTAAAGTTCCAAAAAAGCACACACAAACACATAATGGTCTCAAACAAACATATAAATGATATTTTTACGTCGATGAAGCAATTAATAGTTGATTGAAATACAATATAAACACACAACTACACATTATGCAATACCGGCCATATTGACATAAGTAAACACAAGAGATATGACATCACACGTATCATCGGTAGCGTTCGGAAATCCTCGGGTTGTGGTCGGAAAGTGCATTGAAATTTGAATTTTCTTTTAAAATTTGGGAGTAATTTCCAACGGAAACTAGTATATTTTCATTTTTAGTAATTTTTGATATCATATTTACTATTATAAATTAATATCCAAGCAAAACATGAAATGTGCTTGTACTCTATTGCCAACCCATAGAACAATTTATTTTTTCACAATTTCTTCCTTTTTCTGTTTTCCAGATTGTGCCAAAATTATTCACAAGCTAATTACAGCATGATAATATTGACTGAAAAAACATTCAAAAGGAAATTCACTCCGGAATAAATGCCTTCAAGTGAGATCTATTATTTTTGGCACTTACTACTTCATATTCAAGGAATGGCTACCCTTTTTTAGATATCAAATGGAAATACCACTATTTTTTCATTGTTTTTTTTTTAATTTTTTCGTTGGATTTACTACTGTTGGGTTATAAAAAATTATGTTGAATGGTCTCTTCTATTCTTATAGCAGCCTAACTCAATTTGTGCCAAAAGTGGAGATACCACCTCTTAGCACGGCAGTATTATGATGGATGACAAAAAAAATTCAGCGGTAAGCAGTAAATACCAGATGGCGCGGGAGTAGCTAGAAGTTGTGAGGACAGTGAAATACGTCGACCGATTTAACCAGAACATAACATAATATCCGTCACATTAGTGGTGTTTAGTTTTATAAAAAATTCAAATAAATTAACAATGGGAAAAACGTGTGTTGAGAAAAGTTGTAAATTTGATTTAAAAATTTGTTTGGGATACCTCAGTCCCTCTGTCTTTTCTTCGACTCATAGGAAGTGAAATAATCAGGGCTATTCACTAAGCAAAGTTGTTATGGATAGCAACTGTAAATCGTCGTTATGTTCAAGGTCAGTTGCTAAACGCGAAATTGGTATTCACTATTGAAGTGAAGTCGCTATAAGAGTTGCTATGCATAATGACAAGTGGCTATGAGAAGTGGTTCATTGACAACTGCTCCAGAGGAGTTGTTAACGAAAACTACTTGCGTCAGACACTTATTGGAATGTTTTTATTTATTTATTCTATATGCATGTGCTGCTTTGCACAATATATGTATCAAAGCTAATACACATGGATGATTTAGGGCCACTGGCCTGGATGATGAAGAGAATATAAACATTCCAGACCCAATTCAGAGACAAGAAAATGTGAACATTTTAGCTTTAGGTAGTAGAACAAGAAGAACTTTAGTTGATCATTTCAGGTAATTTTCTCTGTTATAGAGAATTATAATTTCTGGTCATTCTTTATAAATCCTACTGTACGTGTCTTAATAAGAATCCATCATACCTTTTCATTACAGCTACAAATTTCATTTATTTTGTCTTTAAATTATTTTAATTCGTTTTTCAAAAGGATTTTGATCGTAAACTATATATTTCAATTTAGCTTAACCGAAAAAATAAACAATCACAAAGATATTTGAAGATTATAATTATTTACTCTGTCAAAGCAAAGAAACGACCAGACCTATTTTGCGCACATTAGAACTATTTTGCGGCGTTGTCACGTCCATTTTCACGTTTGGGTCTTGAAGGTTGTTATCATAACAACAGTTGCCAACCGTGTATTAGAGAATACCAAAATTTCGCAAGTGGTTACTAAAGTCATTATCGAAAGTTGTTAGCAGAGTTGCTATGGTTAACTACTGCGATAACCACTTTACTTACAGAATAGCCCTGATTTTCTATTCAAATAACTACTTTTTACTTCAACAATTTTCCTAATAAATGAAAGATCGACACATCAACCTATTTTTCACTGATTGCTTGTCTGTCGCTGTTGCCAAAAAATCAAGGAAGGAGTATAAAACAACGTGTCAATACTCCAAGAAACGGTGCTGAACAAAGACTACTACTGCAGTTTCAGGAACCATGCTTTTGGCGTAGTTTCATGAAAAATATGCCGTATTGTAGTTTTCATTAAGCTTATGGTGTGAATATTCCATGCCGAAGTCCACCCTTTCCATAGAGGAGAACATGGATATTTACAAGTATCCTAATCTTCGAGCGTTTTTAAAAAGAAGTTGATATTTATTCAAAGGTGAAGGTTGAAATGATAATGGACAATGTTGAATTGAAGCATGAAGTCATAATTGTTACTATTCCTTATTCCAAAAATGGAATGGCACGTAAATTCACAGTAACGATAGGAAGTTTCGTTATTTCGAAAAAGTTCAAAATTTCGTTATTAAAAGATCTCACATGACTAATTTCGATCCTCACTGTAATGTATGTATCCTACTATGGATACTTGGTGCATTAGAAGTGTGGAAGGGCCTCTGACTAGGTGGTGTTGCTGGTCACTTGGTGTGTCATCTCACAGGAATAAAACAACTACTGGAATCACCGGGACATGTTCTCTTTATTACCTTACTTTACTATTATACATTAACTCACTTATTACTAGTACTAATTAGAATATTAATTAAAAGGATTACGATGAATAGAATACATTTAGAATGTCTTTGAATATGAATCGAATGTCTTTAGAATTATTTAAAATAATTTAGAATGAATGTTAAAACACTTTCGTTTAACATATTTATACGACGAGTCAAGTTCACCGTTTCGTAAACATAAACAATTCTGTTTACGTTTACTTCACACTCTGAACTTGACATCCTACGTGAGACCTTTCTGTTTTCATATATGTAAACGATTCATGCTTTATTGAGATTAGCTTCAAGGGAATTTATGTCTTTATTCATAATAATACCATAATATGAATTTAAATAATTAATAAATAATATTTCGGCCAAAAGGCATCACATCACCTCTTCATGCGATATCAAAATGGAAACTTCCCGAGAGAACTTCAAAATGTTTACTGGACACTCCCTGAGAAGAACGTCGGCCACTGAAGTTGATGTCTTAGTTCTCAAGCGACATGGCTGATGGAAATCAACAACTATTGCGGTATTGTTATTTATCGCAAATAAAATTAAATACTCAATAAAGAAGCCAGAAGTCTTATGCAGTACTTCAAGCATAGATATACTACATATAGAGGCAAAAAGCCTGCTCGGAATCCATCAGCATTTAAGAGAGAGGTATAGAAGGTCGAAGGCTTGGGCTGTCTTTATCTAATAGCGCAAATACTGAATACACCAACGAAGTAAAAGAAAAAGGAGGGAAGTTAAGCGTGGTAGTAACTTAACCAACTTTCGACCATATTGTGAAGCCACATTAGTGACATTAGTCAAAAATTCTTGTGTAAACATAGATAATATACTGAAATGTGTCAAATGGAAAAGCCACGTTGAAAAAATAGTGATTTTCAGTATAAGAAAGGTTATTTATGAGTATTAGTATAAATTTAAGCTGATATTGAGTTGTACATAATAGTGTTTTTTGTTTCCCCTAATTTAATAAGTTAATGTACCTACGCCTCTGGTTTGTTCACGGAAGTCGGCCATATTCAAAAGCCACTTTGGTCGATGATTCTTTATACTGTTATATTCTCTCCTCTCTCTTGTCCACCTCGTTGGAATACACAGACAAAGGCAGATGAACCTCTGATCGTCTGTCTCTCTCCCTCTCACAGGAGTAGAGACGGACATTCCCACTTACAAAGTTACCTATGGCTTGTTGCATCTATTTGTGTTACCTCTATGACTTCAAGAGTAACAGACAACTTGGATAGAGATGGAGAAATTATGGAGTCAGAACATTTAGAGAAAAACTAAAAATTCATGGAAATTTTGTGAATAATTGTAATAATTCACATGGCATAAATTGACTTACAGCCCAACGTCAAGGAGGGCAATCGATACCTTTTTGGTAGTTTTTACTTACATCCTTCAAAACAGTGTCGAAATGCGTTGTTGACGGAGGAGAAAAATTACTTCATTTCTGATACCATTTTCTTGGCACACTCTGTACATCCTAATTTTTCGTAATCCATAAAATGGCAAATAAAACCGTAAATATCTATACATATTTTTTTTTTGAGATCAAATTATTTATGATGCCGCAGCTCATTTGAAATTTCCAACTGGACGCACTCAATTAATTCCAGATTCAAAGCGGAAAGTCACACAAGCTAGTTCACCGTTTGAATGGCTAATTGAGCTCGATATACACGAAATAATGTCCTTGATATCACCTTTCTCCATCACTTGATACCTGCATATTCGATAACTGTATAATCATTATAATCAACTGAAAACAATATTTCGCAGTTATTAGTTTTTAATTTTCCAAACCAGTGATTAATCTTTTTTTCAGGCCCATCAGCCTGCTGTGTGGATTGGATAAATTGATAGAGGGAATAATAAAGGTTAGGAATGAGGAGAAAGTTGATAGGAATGGGTGTTTTAGGGAAAACCAACATGGGTTTGTAGAAGGGAAGTCATGCATCTCAGCGCTGGGCAGAGTGGTGGACTTGGTGCAAAGGGCTAGGCAGAAATAAGAAATTGGCCCTGCTTGTGTTTTTCGACGCGGGGAACGCGTTCAACAGTGTCAGTAAACGGGCGGTGTTGAGCGCGTTAACAAAGCTCGGAGTAGGGGAGGGGCTAGTTAATCTAGTAGAGGACTACCTGACGGAGCGTGCGATAGTGGACACTAGGGGGAGAAGGTATGAAACGGAGATTGGAGTGCTCCAGGGCTCGGTTCTGGGACCGACGCTTTGGAAGTGTGTGTTTAATAAAGTTTGTGGGATAGCATGTGAAGAGGGATGTGAGATTACGGTGTATGCGGACGATGTCTGTCTGGTACGGCAAAGGGAGAGGTGGAGATAGAAAGAAAGGCGGAGAGAGACGTTTGTATAATGTATGATTTCACACTTTTTTTTCGTTTCGTTTCGACGAAGTGAGAGTGAAGAACATACGCACGCACTTGCCAATAAGAAGTCAGCTGGTCGATAAAAATCACCAGTTATGTAATTCGGAGGGTGTGGTAGGTAATGGTTTTCGTACAACGCTACCAGAGCTTGAAGAAGCCCATAACAAATTTGGAAAAGTGTTCATCTTTTAATATTCATAAATTGGAAAAATAATGTTGATAGAAAAAATCCAAGGAAGCAAGCACATTATAGAATTAACATTTAATCATATTTTCAATATTGTTAATAATAAAAAGTCCCTTTTCTAATTATTATCACTATATACTTAGCACTTCAGCTTTTTCATAGTTGAACGTGGCAATATCGAATATTTTTTACTGCATTCCTTTCACGGTTTCAGATAAACTTGCCAAAGTATAGTTCACACAAAATGACTGGAAAATTCATATTAGAATTCGCAGAAGGTTATGTAGAAAGCTTACCAAGTTTCCGAGAGGTCCTATCGAATAAAATACTAAACTTCAGTGACGCTGTCGCTGGCCCTCCCACTATTCAGCAGTTGCGCTAGTAAAGCCTCCCAAAATGATCTCTTCCAGCCAAGTTCCCATCTCCACGGTTGCAAAAATTAGTGCTGAAAAAACAGCGAAAAACCGAAATCTGACTCCATTGGAAAATATTTTAGCCTCAGCAATTAATTAGCAGATTGCTGAAAATTGCACGCTCAATATTATCGTTGATAATAATTAATTTTTTGATATGTATTTAATAATAAATGTTTATTTGTATTAACTTTTGGTTTTTATCCGCATCATCTAAATCCATTAAAAGCAATAGACTGGTGGACGTAGTTAATTTGTGAATTCACTAAATCACCGCAAATGCTGGAAAAATTAAGTGGTGATTCAAATTTGGAGAATTTACCAAAAACGGATCTTCCTGTATAGAAAAAAGTAATTCTAATGAAACAAATTTGAAATTAAATGTCTTTATTCAATACAATAATCTACAACCCCCTATTAAACAAAATAACAATATTTACAATAACCATTAGCAACAAAGAAATTGTATACATGAGATTGTCGAGAAAGAGGATACAAACGAAAATAAAAAGGAAATTATCAACAAAAAATATATGGCTTATATAAGTTACAGCGAGATGTGCCTAAAGCGGAGGATCCAATTTCAAATGTTGATGCATAAGTTGTGCAGTTTGGTTCTTGGTGATTTTTTTCTAAAAGTCAGTTTTTTGAAATATTTTTCCGAAATTTAGTTATTTGAGATACCGAAAAAATACGAAGAACCTATGCACTTGCACATAAAAGAGATAGAGACCATAGCATAAGATCAGTTGAGCAATTAATCCATTTGAGAAGTGAGATTTTTATAATTTCATTTCAAGGTCATAACCATATTTTTCCAAATAATTGGTTGGAAAGTGTATGGAAATTCAATTTTAAAATGTGGACAGCGGAATTGCAAGAACAAAAATAGATCAATGTGCCCTTTTTGAAGGATTTTTTTGGACATTTTTCAGCATCACATTTTTATATGCTGGTAGTCTAAAAATGATTTTTTCTACGACCGGTCGTTTTAACCCATTTTCCCGCTCATTTTTTAGTTTTGATAGTTCCACTTTCCCACACTATAAAGAAAGTGAAATTATGCAAATTTTGACCTTATTAGATAGTTTTTTACTTCAGAAGTTTTAACTATTGTTACAACAGGTAAATAAATATTCACAAAATATATCAAATATCAATCTAATGACTTAAAACCGTTGCCGTCACCGTCACCTTTATGCGACCTGCAGCCGATGCCTTCCTCATCGACGTCATTTACTCACCAGTTAACAACAAATAACTCCACTGGGACGGCAATTTTAAGTAATTTACAGAATTTATAATTATTAGTAGTTGTAAGTTAAAGTTTTGTATATGTATGTTGAAATAAAATGATTTTTGAAAAATGGGTTGATATACTTTTTTATATATACGGTCGTAGAAAAAATAATAATAATAAAACTCATGCGTGAAGTGTCTTTCCCGCCCTTGACCGCTTGCCCGAGCTCCGCTCCGCCTCGTTAGGGTCAACTGCAGTCGCGTGCGGGAAAGTATCACTTTTCGCACTTGTTAGGAAGATAACAATTTATTTCGACTAGCTTATGAATAATTTGAACTTTGTCAGAAATCGGGCTGATTCGTTGGTTGTGATCTGAAAAAAAATATATCCCAAGGAGTTGAGAACCACTGAATTCTTTGGATATATTAAAATTATTTCAATGCCTATAATAATTCAAAAAAAATACGAAGACTTAAGCGTTTATAAATAATAGACTCTCACTGTATACTTTTTAAAATTAAATATATTACCTAAAAAAAAAAACATAAATAAATATTGTTTGAATCCTCTCTTTGACAATTATGGCGCAATTGTAGAAGTACCGAGCTGAATTTTCAACTTTTTTTTATTAAGGACTATCAGATCCACCGCTAGGAGGTATACTCTCAAAGTCATACGTCTGGATGCTTACAGGCTGTGTAGGACCGCTTCCTGATGTTTGGGATTCGGTGGTTTCAAGAGGAGTAGAAACCTGTAATTGACAACTATAAAAATTTTCAAGTGACTGTCATACTTAATTTAACAGAAGTTTACTTTTTCTTTTATTTTGTAGAATGACTAGAACAGAAATATTGCACCGTCACCTAGTGGTCGATACCGTAGTCTCTAATTAATTAGATGTACAAGACGAGTGAGATAATATCAATCGTTTCATATCGATGGATTGGTTGAGCATATTCGAGCAAACACACAACCATTGTAAAACACCCAGTAACGTGCAAGCTGCAGTCGTGCTAAAAATTTTATAAGATGCAAAGTAGGAACCAACGTGAGCACACAGACACGGCCCAGTACTACATTTTCGAGACCCTTGCAAAAACCAATGAAAAATTAAGCATCCAAGTAATAAATTAATATTAAAATATTATCGGGAGGATTGATTATTTTTCCCTTTCCGAGTCGGACAGGTAGCTTCACCCCGCGCCAGGACGAGTCTAGACTCTTTTCTATTTTCAAGAGATTGATAATTAATTCATTACGGTAGACAGCGACGTGGGAATTTTTACACATCTTAAATCGAAACTATATTCATTCATACTGATATTGAGTACGCTCATGGAATGGGGTTTTGAAGAGATATCAAGTTTTTTGGCATTTCATTGAAATGTATTAGTACTTCTTTGCTAAATGAAAATTTTTTAAGCCGAATTTTTCCGGAGACGATTTAATTCATGTATAAAAAATCGCATAATCTACAGTGCAATTGTCACTTTGACAGCGGCAAAAGTTAGCTTTAACTTTTACAGCGACAAAACCATAGACTTATAAATACCAGAGACAAAATATTTCATTGATAAAATGCTTTTTAAGGCGATCTATTATTGTTTTAAAAAAAGCTATAAGTGCAAGAAAGAAAGCATAGTCCTTGTCGGGCGCGTGCTCAAAATGACAACAGTGTAATTGGGCTGTTGATTTTCATCACCAGTGGGGCACGGTTCAAAATCTACCATCAATAATTAAATATATTAAGGTTTTTTTATTGGATCATGATTGCAGGATGTAATAAGGCAAGGAAAGTGAGAAATGTTTTATTGTCATTCAAAATTTACAAAAACTGTATAGACAAATCGATAAACAAGTTAAAACGTGAAAAAATAACAAAATAAAAGAGTGATATGGGTATATAAATGAATAATGAATTGAAATACTTATATGTATTTATTTATCCAGTTTTAAAATAATACCTAGTACAACTTACTCTAAACCATATATCAACATTGGTAGTCACAGCTACTTGTTTGGTGACTACTGGTGCTTAAGAAAATTGAGTTCATTTCATTAGATATCAGGTTTATCATTCACATTTGGATTGAATAGTTCAAACTTCGCAACGTTTAAACGATATTAACAATATAAATATTCTTACTTTAATATAAATATGAACAAATGAAAAATATATAAAAAGCACACAAAATATGAAAATTTGATAACTTATGATGTAGGTACTAGTAGACTGTCCTGTCCGAATGTTAGACTGCCCGCTATTCGTTTGGGTGTCATATTTGATTTCAACAATAATACAAATACTATGTGGTTTTCACAATGAGTCTTACATTTTTCAGATAATGTATTTTGTATACTAATTTGGTAGTGGTTTATTTAATTAACACCAAGAGATACCAAAACCCTTCTTCTACACCTCTGATATTTACAAACACTTATACCACGCCACGCCACCAAAAAGATAACCTCACCTACCTATGAAAAGTTAAATTTGGGTTTAAATGTTCCACTTTCTTACAGACAACACAAGAATTTACCATGGTTGGCCAAGCAAAGTGAAATTTCCACAATAAGTACTCAAAAAACACCTTATAATAGTAAAGTAAGCACTAAAAGAGCTATATCACTTCGGCAACATAGCAAAACTACGCGTATACTATTAGTCATTCAATAAAGTACTAAAATATATGGGGTGTTGCCAAAGCGCTGTTTTGTACTTATTGTTCGTTTTTAATTTAGGAATATTTGCAAAGTTTAGTGATTATTTAGTAATGTAAGGATCAATCAATTCAAAATTAAATGGACTATGGAAGTTTTTATTCAATATATGCATTATAAAAGCAGTGTTCTCCAGTTCTTTAAATATACCTAAATTATTTCGAAATACTTTCTCGAAATTATGGAGATCTGTCAACGACGCAATCTGGAGGGAGAGAGATAAAATTGAAAGATAGAATGATGATTGATCGCCTCAAAATGTAAACAATGTGGTCTCCTTTATATTATAAGTCTATGGACAAAACACTCCACCTTCGGTGTCGTGTTTTTAAAAGTTGACAGTTATTCTCGTCAAATTTCTAGGAAACAGATTCTCATTAAACAACCCAAATTTACCCGATAAAATATAAACCCCTTGTGCAATTATAAGTGAAAAAAAGGCGTTTTCTTCATCGTGTTTCAAGTGAAAAACAAGTAGGTACAATAAGGTTATTCACCAGGGCCTAAACTGGATAATCGTCGCTACAGTAGACATACTAAAAGTTTAAAGGAAATTAGAACAATTAACTTATAGACGTCGTATACTTGGATGCATTCCTTGGGTAGTACTGTATCATGACCTTAGAACATAAAGTAGTAAGGAAGGAGCGTGTGCTATATCTCCCATAACAAATAAAAGAGACAAAGTCGGCCATTTTGTATAACCATTTTATGACTCATTGTTTGTTTAGTCGCTGTTTAAAAGTTGGTTTTTATGTCATATTTTGCCGATTATTACTAACTCAGATGTTTTGGTTTATAATATGATTTTCTAAGGTTAAGTTGGTTTTTCAGTTACGTTATATAATACTCTTAGTGATATAAATATAGTTTTTAAGACAATGATTAGTTTTAGTGCTTGTGGACGTTCAAACACTGCTAAAAACGACGCTTTGAAAATTACTTTTTATCGGTGAATACATATTATTATAATAATTATAATCTACAGATGTGAATATTGGTCTTTATGTTAAAAATTTCAAAAAATACACATAGTTGTTCCTTACCTAAATTTTCACTTGACATGATGTGACATGACATGGGCGTATCATTTTGATGTTATTGTAAATAAAAAATTAAATTTAGTGTGAATATAAATTTAAATGTACCTATGATTGTGTTTTACTTCCATTTTACAAACTTTAATGTCTATAATGCCATTAAAATAATGTTTTGATAAACTATTTACCCGTAAAAATTTTCAATTGAGTTATTGAAAATATTAACTCCATTTTATAGAAATAGTTTCAGCCTAATTAAAATTGGGTACGGTGCCACTGATATATTCTATTCTGCGGCGGCCAGTTTGGATAACCATCCCGGTTAACTGTCCTTGGCGTAAGGATCATTCCTTACTACTTTATGTTCTAAGATCACGACATACAAATCCAAGTGATACCAACTAAGGATTGATAAGCAAGGGTTAGAGATTGATAAAAAGGTGAGAGAAACAATTAGTAACTTATGTATGCCAAGAACAGCTTATATTTTGTTATTTTAGTAGATGTTGAAAATATAGGTGACATACATTTTGCGGCGATACTTCATTTGTTATTAATTTCCCGAATATGATGTTAAAGTGAACATTGGAAACAATAGAAGACATCTTATGGTTGCGGCGACCTACAGGAAATGATATAACCGAACTGTAATTTTAAAAGGAGACTCCACCATGGAGCTTGAACAGCTCTTTTGTGCAGAGAACAAGAACGATTTATTCTTTTTTTATTTCGTGACTTGAAAAATCTTCTTCAGGTGAACGAGGTCACATTTCTTCCTTTTTTTTTCATGTTTTATCTTCTCTACTTGTATAAATGTTTGGTATTGTCCAAAAATATTATAGTGTACTTTCCCAGGAAATTAACAAAAATAATAATAATAATTTTTTACTGGATTAACCAATCAAATTACTTAATTTCTAGTCATGTGTCAAATTTCATCCAATCACCGCTGTATTACAGCGATAATACCCTACATGTGGTGTTTTCAGTTTGGTATTTATTTTTTATTAAACATTAATTAAACATCAAACTGACAACTGGATTAAAAATATCGCGAAGATTAGGTATTGCATCTAACGATTCAATTGATTTACCGATTGTACTTCTCACAACTGTAGTTTTAAATAAAAATGAATACTATTTGATTAAAATTGATAAAGTTTGTATTGAAAATTATTAAACATCAGATTGGCAATCAATTTTCTGAAAGCTACAACGTAAAAAATTATCTTATCGAATACTCCTCGGGTCTTGATAAATACTCAAAATTTTGTCGTAGAGAATCCTTCAAGCGTGTTGCTCAAAGATAATAGCCCAAGGCCGCAGGCAACACGCTTTCAGCATTTTCTATGACAAAATTATATCGGTATTATCAAGACCCTAGGGGTATTACTACTGATAATTTTTTACTGAATATAGAAACCAATCAAATTACTTAATTTCAAGTCATGTGTCAAATTTCATCCAATCACCGCTGTATACAGCGATAATACCCTACATGTGGTGTTTTCAGTTTGGTGTTTATTTTTTATTAAAAGTTAATTAAACGTCAAACTGACAACTGGATTAAAAATGTCGCGAATATTAGGTATTGCATCTAACGATTCAATTAATTTACCAATTGTACTTTTCACAACTGTGATTTTAAATAAAAATGAATTATATTTGATTAAAACTAATAAAGTTTGTATTGAAAATTATTAAACATCAGATTGACAATCAATTTTTTGATATCTACAAAGTGAAAAAGTATCTTATCGAATACTCCTCGGGTCTTGATAAATACTCAAAATTTTGTCGTAGAGAATCCTTCAAGCGTGTTGCTGAAAGATAATAGCCCTCGGCCTGCGGCCTTGGGTATTATCAAGCAACACGCTTTCAGCATTCTCTATGACAAAATTATCTTGGTAATCAAGACCCTAGGGGTATTACTACTAAATACACCACAGAGAACATATATAGGAGATTAATTAATTCGTAAAAATCTTCCATGTTCACCATAGTGTCGATTATCCAGTTTTGACCTTTAAGAATAGCCTTATTCTATTAACTTGTTTTGCACATGAAAATTAATAGTGAAAACGTCTTCCAATCGAAATAATGAAGCCCACGTGTGTCATGGTTTATAATAATTATTGAAATCAGGAAGCAAGTATGGAGATTATCACGATCAGATAAGTCATCAAAACAACAAGGGCAGGGTAGAAAACAAAGCTATACAGTATTATTAAAGTTTCCTGTAATACCGTTGTATTTAATACAGTTGTCAGAACCAAACATGAGCCCCGGAAAATATGCGAACTAAAATAAGCTCATCGCAAGCAGCCAATCAAGAGCCAAAGTTAACGATTGTCCATTAGTAATTGTTAAATATAATCGAAATAATATGACCTAGTGATTTCATCAACATACATCATTTTATTCATTTTGTATCAGTGTTGTCAATGCGAGGATGATTATGCCTGATTAGGGTTAAACTGTCTTCATATTTTGAACATTTTTAAATTCTAATTATATTCTTCAGCTACTACACGAACACGTGTTAGTAGACCGGAAAACGAAGTAACTCTACTTCAATTTAAAACCAACAAATGACAAATGACAATTCAAGTGGACACAGAACTCAAGCAATCCAACATGAGCATAAAAATAAATTTATTGTAAAAAACTGTGATCTGGTGATGTCCCAAAACAAATATGTGAATTTCCTAAATAAATTATAAATGAATTTGATATATTAAGGTCTAATGAGAACCCATCAAATCATAAGATGCCAAAAAAAAAATAAGGGTCTTATGAGTTTTCACAATAAATTTATTTTTATGCTCATGTTGGAGTTCTGTGTCCACTTGAATTGTCATTTGTCATTTTTGAATTGAAGTAGTGTCACTTCGTTTTCCGGTCTAGTAGCTGAAGAATATAATTGGAATTTAAAAATGTTCAAAATATGAAGACAGTTTAACCCCAATAGGGGGATAATTTTAAAAAAATTTAAATTTGAAGTAATTTTATCATTGAAACGTTAATGTGTTGTAGACATTTGTTTAAGTTTCTTGTATCATATCTGACGAGTGAGTAATTCTTCACCAATTTCTTTTTTAATAATTTCCCAACGATTATTGCTTACTTGCAGGTATGGCACTGAAGATGGCCTAACAGCCGAAAGCGCTTTGCAATTTTAAATAAGAAATTTTTCATACAGAATACAACAATGTTTCCATTGACTTTCTAGTCATGTGTACTCAGCTATAAAGATATTCACCTATAATAATTTACTCCCCGTATGCTCATTTTAGTACATCTAAGTAATTAGCGACAACTGTATTTTGTTACTCCAAATTCCCTTCCAAACAATACCGTCAAAATGTATTCGAGAGTAAATTGGTTTATCTTTTCCACACACCTCTACTGGGATAGTAGACTCCATTTCACATAAGAAGAGGCCACTTGAAGTTGCAGGCGTATGCGCGAATTTGTTGTCAAAACCAGCGCCATCTTGTAAAATTGATATTTGTATTCAAATCAGTAGCGTGACGTTTTCACATGGAAACCAAATTAAGATATACAGTGTGGAAACCACTTATGGAATGAAATTGTTCATGTCATTATTTTAGAAAATTATAAAAAATGCCAAGACACGTCAACTTTTGAATTGAGTTGTGCGTTATGTAAACATAAATTTAAATGTACAGGGTTATTCACGCAAGTATGCCATAGTCGGTGCTGTTTTTTTAATGAAGCACCCTGTATATCTGCATATTTTTGAAATCCTCTTAATGAACCGATTCCAACAAACTGAATAATGTATGGTCAATGGTCGGGGTGCAATTTTTATTTTTACAGTTATTGAACACATACATAAAATACCTGATGTATTTGATTTTATTACATTAAATAAATGCTCAAAAAGTTCTCCACTTAAATGTTGGCAATAGCACACCTATAGAACTCCTCCTCAACTTTGTTTTGAAGTTTGAGGTGAAATATTCCGTATTTCTGTAGTTATCCTGTCTTTGAGGTCTACAATGCTAGTTGGTTGTGTTACATATACTTTGTTCTTGAGATAACCCCACAGAAAAAAATCTGACGGCGTAAGGTCTGGCGATCTAGCTGGCCACTCAATAGTACCTCTTCATCCAATCTATTTATTTGGGAAGATTTCATCTAAATAAGTTCAAACCATTAAAGCATAATGGGGTAGTGCCCCGTCTTGCTGGAACCAAACATTTCCATTCGGTAAGCTAGGATCTATTGCGTTGGGATATAAGTTTGTCAACGCAGGAATAATTTCATTTCTAAGCATATTTGAATATTTTTCAGCTGTCAAATTTCCATCTAGAAATATAGGACCAATAATATGGTCTCCGATGATACCGGCCCAAACGTTCACTTTTTGAGGGTACTGAGTATGTGTCTCACGCATCCAATTAGGATTCTCTGCTGACCAATATCTACAGTTCTGTTGATTTACCTCTCCATTCAATGTGAATGTTGATTCGTCAGAAAAAAAAATGGTACCAAGAGCTATCTCATTTCTGTTCAGCTTATTCATAAATCTTTCGCAGAAATCCATTCTACGATCTGAATCGTCTTCTGTTAACTCCTGCACAAAAGTTAATTTGTAGAAATGAAGTTTAAATTTAAAAATACATCTTAAAACAGTTGTATGACTAACATTATTTTCACGGGCGATTTGACGTGTACTTGAAGCTGGATTCTCTTCGACACTTAACAAAATATCCACTTTCACATCATCTTCAACGAAGTGTGGTTTTCTTCCCAATGGTTTGACATGTCCAAGTTCTCTGAATTGTGCATGAATTTTAGAGTCAGTACTTTGTGAAGTATTGGGCAATTCGGGATACCTGTGATTAAATAAGTTTGCCACTTCAACTTGACTTCTGCAGTTATCCGCGTACCCGATCATCAATAAAATCTCAATTCGGTGAGTCTCAGTTAAATATTTCATTGTTATGTCGACAAGGAAAGAGTGTTTGACAAAGATTTTACTTTTTCAGTATAAACTGTCAACACATCAACAACTGACAGAATAGAAAACAATCCACATTATTCACCGATTTAAAACAATCCACATTATTTACCGATTTTGTCTAATTATCGGCGTTTTTAGGCAATTTTTAGTTATTAATGATAAAATTCATGGGCGTAGCAGGTTTTGTTTAATATACAAATACTTCTAATAATTAGTTAGTTTAGATTTTTGATAAATCCATATTTAGTTAATTTAAAAAAGTACCAATATTTCAAGTGTAATAAATTATTAATTTTAAAATTTCACCCTGTATAATTCATAATTGACCATACATTATTTAGTTTGTTGGAATCGGTTCATCAAGAGGATTTCAAAAATATGCAAATATACAGGATGTTTCATTAAAAAAAACAACACCGACTATGGCATACTGGCATACTCACCCTGTACATTTAGATTTATGTTTACATAGCACACAACTCAATTCAAAAGTTGACGTGCCTTGGCATTATTTATAATTTTCTAAAATAATGACGTAATAGTATATTACGTAACGTGTGTGGTAAGGAGCATTTTA
>CAJUYI010004799.1:0-17375 GCA_910591695.1 Galerucella pusilla
GTCAAATATCATGTACCTTATACATTGTTTTTTCTGTAGCCAGCTCTTAGACTAAAATCTCTCCCAAGGAGCTGTGAGACCTGGTCGTTGGTGGGGGAGCCGAGTAGCTGTTCCTCCTCAGGAGGAATACCAAGGACAGCTCAACGGATTCCTGTGAAATGCAGAAATCCGATATCAGGATCTTCAGCGTGGAGAGTGGACTGTTGTCCCGACGAGTTTGCTGATAGCCGTCCAATGGCCGGAGTCAGCGGGGTCGTCGGAACAATAGACTGCTTGTGGAAACCTGCCTGATATAAACCGTATCTAGTGGAAGGTGGTTGATGAGGTATATTCACTAGATGTGGGGGCTTGTCTTAAACAGCTGGCCAAGTGGAAGGTGACCACAATAAAAACCCTCCAAGACAAGGTGGAACAGCATATGCCGAGGACTGCGTGGTCAAGGGGAAGCTTGATCGTTAATATGCGGACTCTGGATACCTGGGGACATCCAGTTTAAATACCCTCACTCCTGCATGCGGGGCTCTGCAGGAGTGGACCTTGTGCTTCCCTAGCTACTCGTGGGATCAACCATGAATAAAGAAAAAAAACCAAGCGGACATGCACCGCAACCGGGCACAAGTCAGAGCAATGTATCCGCAGTGCCCAAAAATTCAGAAGCATCTTCCTCACACGCGAGTAGACCTCGTGTTGAGGAAGTCAGAGAAAAACAGGAGAGGAGATAGGCAGGGGCACCTACACCCTCAACCTCCTCAACTGGTGAAAGTCTCCGGGAGAAATCCTGGACGAAAAAGAAGACCACCCCCTCCTTCCTGAACTGGGTCAACCCGGAGGAAGGGATGATCCACTGAGGTGTGGAAATAGTGGTGTGGGGGAAGATGGTATCTTCGCTTCCTTGAACAGGGACTTGCACCGGAGGAAGCAAGAAAGAAGGCTACGGAGCGCAGGAAACAAGGAGAGGAGAAAAACATCCCTCCTAAAGGAGAAAAACGGAAGCGGGAAATGGCGACAGCCCGAGCACCGCATGTACAGGCGAAGAAGAAAAAGGAGGATAGAGTAGCCATCCCTTCTTCAACTGGTAGTTATGCAGCTGCAGCAAAATTGATAAGAATGGCAGTTCTCCCCAAGGCGTACCCGGATTCCTGTGAAATGCAGAAATCCGATATCAGGATCTTCAGCGTGGAGAGTGGACTGTTGTCCCGACGAGTTTGCTGATAGCCGGAGTCAGCGGGGTCGTCGGAACATAATGTCGGATAGTCAAGCAGCCATTAAGGCACTGAGCTCTTGTGTAATCAGTTCCAAAATGGTGTGGGAATGCATAGACAAACTCAATGAACTAGGCGAGAACAGCATAGTCACCTTACTATGGATTCCAGGACACACTGGAATAGAAGGAAATTAAATAGCAGATGAACTAGCAAAGAGATGGACTGAAATACCTTTCTGGGGGCCTGAACCCTTTTGCGGAATCAGCCCCAATATAATATTGGAAGAAATAAGCAAAGCCGAGAAAAAGGGAAGATCTGACTATTGGAAAGATCTAGTTTTCGCCTGAATGGGCACTTGAAAAAGCTCAAAATAGTGGAGGAAGAAGAATGCAGATTTTGTGGAATGGAAGAAGAAATCTCCATCCACATACTTTCCAACTGCACAGCATTCCAGAATCCTAGAGCACAGCACCTAGGAGATTACTGGATAGAAGAGGAACATTTGCCTAAGTTGAAACCTGCAGACATCCTAAAATTCCTCCGGGAAATAGGACTAAAGGAACTACTAGTTTCTGAGACTCTCCTCAGAAATTGAGTAGAAGTAAGGGGGCACAATAGATCTTTGAGGTCTCAGTGAATGTCACCCCAAACACACACACATACATACATACAAAACAAATTTGTTGGATATTCAAGAAAATCACGTCACGTGTCACTTGATGGCGATTTCTCAATATAGCTGCTATAGCGGTGAACAACAAAACAGTATGTGAGGGTGTTTGATGCTGTTTAGTTTTTTTATCTACAACTGTCATATAACGGGTACGATTTGACACTATTTTCAATGTCATAGTGACATATATTACCGCACTAGTGCGGTAATAAGAATCTAGAAAAATATTAATACCAGAATTAAATGTTCAAAATAACACTGGTAGCTGCATTTTCAATTTCCGAAAGGCGATTGTCTTCGCTTGAACTCATTTTCATAGATTTTTGTTCATTTAACTTTGACAATTCGATGACATCGCTAATTAATTTTATTTTCACAGCTTTGTTTGTCTTTGTTGCTATGGTTACAAAATATCATACACAGTACCTTATGTTTGTAGTCGAAATTATTAAAAATGCGTTGGATTGAATTTTTTTCAAAATTTTATGATATGGGTACTGTTAATAATACTAATAGATAGTTGTAGATAAAATTTTGTACGTAACACGTGTGATAGGAATTATTAACGCACTCATGAGATTTCACTTCACATTCACTTCACTTCCCTTCACATGCGTACGTTAATAATGTCCATATCCCACTAATTACGTAAATAACTATTATGTGCTTTTCGAGGCGTTTTTAGTGGATTTGGAAAGCTTTTCTGCATTTTTGTAATTTCCGTTATTCCCTAAACGTGTTTATGTGGTAGTGTTTACGAAAATAGGTCGAAAATGACAAAAAATTGAAGTGACCCTTTTTAACCTGGAATATATTGGAGTCAGCAGACCACTGAAAGAAGGTGAAGCGGTTTTTAAAGCGGGACATAACATTATGTGGCGTAGAAGGCACACATTCTAAAAACATTAGAAGTTTGTGTCTGCAGATGTGAGCTTCCCAGCCTCATGAGGTAACAATTAATCTGAATGATGATGTTAAAGATTATAAATACATTTGTTCATGTAAGGCTGGTATGTCCGGCTTCCGCAAACATATTATAAAACCTAATAAAACATAGGTAACTCATCAGCTTCTAGTAATGAAAAAAATATCTGAACTAACCTCAACTAGGTATCTCCTTGTATGCTTTTTATCGACTTCTTAACGCTACCTGTGCCAATCCGGGGGGAAAGACTTGAATATCTACAACTACCAAAAAGGTGCAAAAGAGTTTCACTGGCCACTAGAATAGGATTTTAGCAACTAGTACATTTGTAACACTACAACTTTTACCACGTTTTTATTGTTTTGGAAGGGCACCTTATAGGTGTGTGATTGTTTTTATCTCAGAAAGGCACTTTAAATAGGTATTTTATTTAACTATTTAGACTTAAATTTCAAATAACCATTTCCATTGTTTATAAAACAAGAAAATTAATTCCACTTTCCATAACGATGTTTGCATTCTGGGTTTGTTGTTCACCTCTATTGAAGTTTGAAAGAAAATTAACAGATGTCACCCACTTCGTAGTTTTCGGCAATATTTTGATGATTGTTAGAGATATAATAACATTAGCTATTGTTTGGTGGTCAAAAGTTTTAGAGCGAAAGGCACAATCAAACCTATCTGGAATACACAGACAGGTATGTCTGGCAATTACTGGTGCCATTAATACCACACCGTCAGGAGCCATAAAAATATTCCTGGATCTACCTCTTCTTCATATATTTCTGGAAAAAAAGGCTAGATGGTCTCAAAAATGTCAATCATAACCTTCAATTATTAAACAGACTAGATGAATAACCCACTGTACTGACAACCCACTTTGTTTACAAGCAACATCTAAATCGATTCTCATTGAAAAACAAGGATAGCAATAGGCACAGCAAATGTACATTCCAATACTACTGGGGTGAGTTCGAGAACGTCACACTGGTTGAAATTTTGCACTTGATTGGTGGGGGTAAAGGGGGATCGTAGTGCGACGCTCCATCGAATGAGTTCACGAACGGATTTACCTTCTTGTGGTTGTTAACTATAACCAAACCTTTTTAAATATTGTTCAACTTTTAAGTTGATAATATGGAAAAATAATACACCAGCTTAACAAGAAGCGAAATCAGACTCAATCTCTTTGATGTTTTGGTAACAAAAATTTATGACGTTAAGAGTCCGATGTTGACAGATAACTTATTAAATACATTGAGAAAATGATCAAATTTTCAAATATCGGCGATATAATTGGTTGACAAAATAAAGTATGACAAGTATCTAATTATAAAAATGGCTCCTCTCATACATGCGCATATTAAAAAAAGGATCGGAAGCTTCGCTTCTTGTTAAGCTGGTGTATTCTTTGGTATTGATAAAAGACGTGTCGGATTGATTGCGCTTACATTGGGAAAACAGTTGATTGAAGGGATAGCCTAGGTCTAATGGGTCTAACATTAATGAATCTGGCGCCTAGAGTTTTAAACAGAAAAATTTTAAAAACCCTTTAGGCACGCCCATCCACCACAAATAAGCATCATAATATTTTAAATTTGAATAGGAGAAGGAAATTAATTTATTTTTAAATTAAAAATTTGAGTCATACATACCATTGTCTTTCTTTTTGTAGACAATGTACATACCAATCTAAATTCTAACCAACCACAAAATATTCAAACCAAATTGACGTGCGATTTCTAACCGAGGCGATTTCTAACCGAGTCGGGACTGGTGTAATTTGAGCGACGCTCGAGTGGTTCTATTTCCGATAGTGAACGAATGCTCATTGCCCTACTATTTCAACCGCTATTGCCAGAAGCGCAGATTAATTTGTACAAATGATATTTTTCTCTAGTTTTCGTTGACTTTTTTTTCGAAGTCATGCACAATTAATAGCTAAAACAAAACACTTTCACTTGGCAACACTGTGTTTTACAGATAGAATTCACATTTAAACTGCTATTACTAGGTCTTTTCGCTACAAACGTTGATCACGTTGGAAGCGCATGCCATTGTATTTGAAAATAAAACATTTACAATTATGCCTTCATTAACATACTTAACCTGCGAAAAAGTGCAAATTGTAAGATGGTATGTTGGAGGTCATTCGGCTAATGAAATCGTTAATTTGTTTATTGTGGCATTTGAAAATCGCCCAATTCCTTCAAAGTCAACAATTGTGAAAATAATTAGTAATTTCGAGAAATATGGATGTGTTTCGTACTGTAGAAAATGCCAAGCTTCGGAAGATCCAATCGAACGCCCAATTAACGATGAAAGGCAGACTAGAGAATTGAATGTTTGTTTAGCAGTTGAAACAGGACAACCATCTTCATCAAAACAAATTGCTGAAGAGGTTGACATGGATAAGAGAACTGTACAGAATATTTTAAAACGGAACGGGTACCATTGTTACAAGGTTCAGACAACGCAGGAAATATTTCCCGAGGACAGTATCAGACGAATGGATTTCTGTGAGATGATGGAACGTCAAAATGCTGACGAAAACTTTTTAAAAAATATTTTATTTACGGATGAATCAACTTTTTCACTACATCAAAAACACAATCCATCCGTCACAAGATATTGGTCTCGGGAACATAAACATCTAACCATTCCAATCCGAACGCAGTATCCGCAGAAGCTAAATGTTTGGACGGGTATTCTAGGTGACCACATTATAGGTCCTTTTTTCATTGAGGGGAACTTAAATTCCGCCAAATATTTAGACTTATTACAAAATCAAGTAATTCCTGCAGTTCTCCTTATACCCGTTGTTGATCTCAACAGAATTTGGTTTCAACAAGATGGTTGTCCAGCCCATAATTCAAGGATAGTGATGGATTTTTTAAATTTTACATTCCCCGAAAAAATTATTAGTACTAATGGTGCAATTAAATGGCCTCCAAGATCACCTGAACTAGCTCCAAATGATTTTTTTCTTTGGGGATTTTTAAGAAGTACCATTTACCAGCATGCATTTGAAAGAGCTAATAATTTAAATGAATTGAGGGTGAAAATACAGAACGTTTGTGCCAGCATTACGCCAAATAATCTTAGAGATATGAGATCAAATCTTTATCACAGATTTGGCTATTGTCTGGCACAGCAAGGTGGTTTATTTGAGCACTTAACTCATTAAAATTATGTTTACCTTTAGAATAAATTTTTATTTTTATTTTTTCAGGAAGTTTATATTTTACGTTTAGAATAGGTGTAGGTACCTTATTTTATTTTTTCAATTTAACACGTTGAGTGCCAGATGAGACCAACATGGTCTCATCCATAACTGGGCATTAATTGCTTCGTGAGACCAATGTAGACTCATATGCATCGCCGCTACATTTCGTTGTATGAAGCAGCATTGGTATCATTGTATACATTTGAATCAATGGAATCTTAAAAGGCATGGCCTGACGGTACAATTGCCATATTTGGCCTGGATATGCGAGACCGATGTGGCACCCTACAGCAATCTGATTTCTTGTTTTTTTGTTTCAAACTAGAAAAATAATCTTCTGGTTTCCTCAGTACTAATTTATTTATTTATTACAAAGAAGTACAACTACATAATAATAAAACTAAACTCTACATAAAAACTTAAAATAAAGGTAACAAATGTTTCGTTATTTTATATTTTTTTTTGCATTATGCGCTAAAAAAAAATTGTGCATTGTTTCATACAATTCCGCTGTAAATCCAGTACCATCTTCGGTTTCCAAAAAATCAAACCAGTCACTGGTTCCCATACATATGTACCATTAGTCACTTGTTGATCCTCTTCTTCGTCACCAGATGAAGAAACCTGCATTTGTCGAATTACATCTTCAATAGTATCTGATATATTATGTTGTGGTTTACTGGCTGATAGGGTAATCTCATTAGACGTCGATGCTCCTAAGTTCACTTGGTGTGAATTGGCAGTGCGTTTTGAGCTACTTATTTTTGTCAAAACTTTCTTCTTTTTGCGCGGTTGATATTCTATTGAATCAAAGTCAGAATCGTTATCTGATTCGGGTTCAAATTCATCTGACGTTCCGTCAGGTTCAAAATCGCTCATATCCTCTTCATCGGAAAAACATTCTTGCAATAACTTTTGTAAATTTCGCTGTTTTTCCTCGCAACGAGACATGTTTACGTGCCGAAAGTGGAAAAACAACTGAATTGATTAATTGATATTGTAAACATCTGCCTGTACTCACATGTTGAGACTTGTGGAAACATGAAATCGGCATGGTGACACATTGGTCTCATATGGCCCGAGGGCAAAAATTGCAAATCAGTGGCCGCATGAGACCAATGTGTCACCATTTTTGTTTTTTCTGTTCAAATTTCCAAATGTTTTTCTTTTAGCTTCTAGTAGCAAAATGAGTTATTTATGGTTATTTTCCTTTGAAGAGAAGCGAAAAAAAAATTTGGCCTGAGGGACCAATTTTTTTTTTGTCCACGGTGGCATTCAACGTGTTAATTTATTAATGGAAGGGATTTTTAGTTTATTAATTGTGGTTCTCTCAAGAAATGCTGTTTTATTTTCAAGTTACAATGGCTAAAATAATATCCTATTGTAGTTAGAAATTGTCAACTTGGTCTAAAATGATCATGTTGACAAAAATGAATTTTAAGATTTACAGGTTACGTAATAACGATTGTATTTTTATTTTTCTTTAACGTCCTCACTCCTTACGTCTTGGGAGCATACTGAATTACCATTTACCACCACCAACTAGTTAAAATAGGAGGGCAATGAGCAGTCGGGCACTCTCGGGAATAAGCTTACGCCCCCTAAGGTGAAACAAAGAGATGATTGTGCACAATTATTCTTCCTCTCTTTTTCATATATCCTTGTCGTACTTGTGTAATTCGTACCTAGGTTCCAAAGCAGATTTCCCAATCGGTATGTATAGTTGCGAGCAAATGGTATTTGTACAGGGTGCCGCGTGAATAAGTACCATGAATCAAAATAAGATAGATTGTTACGAAATATTTAAAATACCCAATTGCAACATCTTAGTTTGTGAGATACAGGGTGTTCAAAGGTGTAGAAGAAATACACATTTTATTTCATATCTTCTCGGGGGATTCATAAGTACAAATTTAAATTTTTTTGTAGGTTAGGTTGTCTCTTCAAAACACATCAACAGTATTAATTACGACAAATTCTAATGAGCCAGTGGAGTGGTATGAGGATTCCGTAAACTTTTATCGTATCATATTTTTGAAACAAATGTATTCCTTCTGCACCTTTTAACAGTCTGTATCTCACAAACTGAGGAGGTTAGAGAAAAGTTGCATTTGAGTATTTTAAATATTTCCCCATCAGCACCGAAAATATTTTTTTTTTATTTCAATATTTTCTTCGTTCAAAATATGTCCTGGTGGCTAAAAAAAACTGAAAAGAATTAAAACTTTTTTTTCACAGATTGATAGGTAATGAGATATTAGCTGTTACCATATGGCAACGCTAGGCCTTTACACTGCCTAAAATTGAAACACATCTTTTTTATTAGAACACATTAAAATTTTATCATAGAACATTATAATGATGTAATCTAAAGTAAGTAACAAGTTTGGAAAGTTAACGGAAATGATAAGGTGCAAAGCAGGTAATACATAGGACTACGTTACATTTTGAACACATGGTTCTCACTGTGGAGTTGCATATTGTGAGTGCACATCTTCTTCGTTTGTTTTGTGTTGTTTGTTGAACCAAATGATCTAAACGATCAAACCGGATATTATCCGAAACTCGCGAATCTGAAGATTCCAATGAGAAAGCTCGGCGCCCAGATCCTTTCGGCAAAACTTGAAATTTTTTCAGGTATACGGTCGCCACCTCTCTTTTACACTCTAACTGTGAAACCTTTTGTTTTCGAGATCGATTGTATAGTATCCAAGAGTTTTGAAGAGCAACATCGAAAATCCAAGTTAGCAATGGCCAATACCATTTCTTACCACGAATACCAACTCGATAGCATTCTGGTCCATCTGATCAGTTCCTCCCATGTGGGCATTATATTTCGCAATAACTTTTGGTCGTGGAACCATTATATTTTTCTTTTGTTGTTTTGAATACCTTTTAACTTGTCCAATTTCTTGAGCCCAATGCTAAGTAGAGACCATAGTTACCACGGCAGAAGCTCGCAACTGTCGAGATGTCAAATTGTCAACTAACCTACGAAAAAAAGCGTTGATTAGAATATACCAGATTATGATAAAAACTTGGCTTATTACCCGCCATCGTCCTCGTCAGATGAGACCTCGTCTGTGTCTACATTGGGTTCTGGTGGCTCAATGTGAATATCGCCATCAAACTCATCATTATACACATACACCATATCAAGCGCTTCCGCAAGTGAAAAACCATGTCTGTAATTATTTGAAATCACTTAGTGCAAACGCCTAGTGTTGCCATATGGTAACATACAAGTTTACACCCTTATAACTCACTAACTTGTCAATGGATTGTATTCAAAATTTTGCCAAGGATAAGCCTTAGTATTCCTAACATGACAGTATAATAAAATAACCACTACTTCCACACATAAAAAATACATGATACATACTCTAATCGTATATCCATATTTTCACGATGTTTCAAAAATTATCAAATTCAACTGCTCTAATTACTCACAATTTGGCGTTCTTACTGAAAATAAGTGAACACGTGGCTTTTCCACTCTATTAGTAGTAATATGACAGGCCCACAACAAATTTACTAGTACATGCCCAATACTGGCACACTTTGAGTAGTCATATGTTTGCTGTAGTCATATGGCAACGCTAGGCGTTAATGGGTTGAAGATATATCATGCCTCCAATTTACGGTACTTATTTACGGGACACCTTGTATATCAAATGATGCGACACTGGTAATTTCAGATCTGTAAAACTGTTTAGAGCTTGATGCTTATCTGTGAAAGGGTGTATTAATTGTGAATATCACTTATACTTTATTTTTTGCACCTACACAACCTACCTACACAACGATTCACAGGCTTGTGAATATAATTTATCGCCAACCGTCTGTAAAGCCGTCAATTATCAGATTGATTTCCGGAAGTAAACAAACAGTTTACCTTCCTTCACTTTATCTGCCGCATTTGCGGCAGGTGAAGTGACATATGCGGCAGTTAAAGTATTTTGACTTTGACATTACTCGAAAATCATCATCTGTCAGTGTCACGCTTCTCCCTAATACGGCTCCATAATAGTTTTCTTGCGATTTATTTATAACAAATTATTGTTGGAACTCCTTTGACTTCAGGAATTAACTTTTATAATGCTTCAGGGTGTACCTTCAATTTAAGTAGATTTGTTCTATATTTGCTGTTTACTTTGTCATAATAAAATGCAATGAAATATACCTCAGTGTCTTATATTCTGAATTATGAGCAGTTGGCGATAAAATTATGTATGCACCACGTCAGTAAAGTGTCTTTATCGTCTCATAATTTCAGACTCGTCCGATAAAGAATCACTTTACTGCCTTGGTACATAAATAACTATTAAGTGAAAAATAAATGAAGTATCCTCAGCTTAAATAGGTACATTGAAACTTTCTCTCAATATTCACCACAGTTAAATATGACAGCCATAATATTCACTAGAAATCAAAACAAACAGATGTCAAAACATTTGTGGTGGTTTAGAGCTTAAAATTAATATAGTGATTTTAAGCCACCTAAAATTTGACATACGTTACACACTAAACGTTAAACTGAGCAAGCGCAGTCTTTTTAAAATAGCGGATGACATTTTTAATTATTTTAGTTTTTGAAGCTATAACCTGTGAACGACGTTACACGTTAAACGTTATTTTGTTTGTGGTAACTAACCTTAAATTTTATGTTTGTTCAATTTGATATGTATACATTAATCCATGACATTAATTATGGATAATATAAAAAATATAATTAGACGTCGAAATGATCAAGGTCTAATGGAAGAACTCAATAAGGGGCGCTATTCTTCACGAAATTTTCAGCATACTGCATTAGGCAAAATTAACGTTAAAAATCGGCGTTGACAAATTAAAATATTCAAAGATGTATATTGTATATTTTGAGACCCAAAATATGATAAAGTATTGAAATATGTTATTTAAAATTATTTGTGCATAGTTTTAATATATTTCTATTAGTTTTTCATATTTTTTTTATTCAACGGAATAAACATACACATGACAATTATGTCAAAACCTTACCGCCATGGAGACTAGATGTCTAGTCTCCATTGTTATATGCAACACGTAAGTGACAACCCTAGTATAACCATGGCAATATTGTTTGTCCACGACTATTTGATAATAGCCCCATACTGTGATTATTTGAACGGCCACCGTTTAGATATAGCAAACTCGAAAATTATACCCACTTTCAAAATACCTCTAACGCCGTCCCTGTCCGTGCACTGTTTTTTATTTGTCATCAAACAAAGTATAACACAGACACAGAGAGACACACTATCATATGATAATAATTGGGGTTTAAGCAATCTCCATTTTATCGGTGTTTACTATTTACTATGACTAATACAACCGACAAAAAGTTGACGTCACCTTATAACTGACACCAACTCGGTAGGATTCAGAATTCAGAGAATAAAATTAAATGTATGTGAATCAACCTGTGTGTGAACGTAGGTAGGTACCCGACATAGTACCAATTTGGTTCCACTTCGATAAATTTATTATTCATTTCGTTGTAGTACATTTATGAATTTCGTCGGAAGAGTGTATGTAGTTTAGTATTCGTTGTCGAAATATTTTATTGGAAAAGAAAATGTTAACTAATATAAGGAAGGTTACATATGATTTTTTGGAAAATGAACGAGGTGCGTTTGGCGGAGTGCATAGTGATAACAACAATTGTAGTCAAGGTAGTTAAGAAATAATCCTTTTCAGGTTATATTTGAATAGTTATTGTTAAAATCTATTTACCAGTGTCGTGTTTTGTTGAAGTACTGACTAAAATTTATTTTTAAACATTAAAATTATATTTCAGAACCATATATACAGGATGTTATTTCAATTACCATCGAGGCTGTAAATACAGAAGTTATAGAACAAAGTGAATTTAGGTAAATAATTTTGGTTATCTATTGTTTATTTCTATTGCAGTATACCAAATAAAAGTCAAAAGCAGTACAGCAGCTTTCAAAACTTAGTCCGGGGAAGCTGGGACACAAACATATTTTACTTCCGAAATGAAATATTCTGTCCCTAATCCAAAATATATCGACCCCCAATTATTTTCCTGAGTTCTTGGATAAATTCCGATGGAGTTTGCGACGCAGCTTGCAAGACACTAGAAATTTTTTTCACGGTAATATTTTCTTAAGTTTTGTAGGAAATTTTATGCCCTATCCTATAACATGATAAAAGTAGATTCAATACATTTTTTTTAACCCTTTCTTTTTCCGAAATTGTTAAACAATGTGACATTTCCTTCACTTACCTAAGCGACAAGTGTGATCAAAATGACAAAATCAAAGTAATGCGATATGAGAAAATTCGAAAAAATTGTTCCCGAAAAAGTGTTTTTAAATTTTGAAAATTAAAAATGGAGGCCGCGCAAATGAATTAATTGTTTTCAGTTTCTGTTTATATATTAGATACCTATTTTAACGTTTAAAGTATAAAAAAAATTTATACATTTTTTTGAAGTTTATTGTTAAAAAATTGATTTCAACTTCCGTTTCAAATTATAGAAGGAATGGCTGAGAAAACGGAAGAAGTTTGCTAGAAACTGACAGACTACTATAGAAAAACTTGAGTTCGTGATTCATAAAATAGCAAACAAACCACATCTCAATTTTGTTAAGCGATTGGAGAAAATATAGTAGGAACCTAGTCAGTTCGTGCAGCAGCCATGAAGAAATTTCAAAGTTCAAAAACACCAACTTTTTAGAAACATTTCCTATATTTCCTTATAATATCACCTTGACTTCGTCATTTTGCTCAAATAAACAAAATTTCAAATTGTTAACAATTTTTGAAAATTGATGGTTGAAAAAAGGTTTGTTCAAATCCACTTCTATCGTGTTATAGGGCATAAGATTCCTTACAATATTAATGACAACAATTTTTTTGTGCGAGCAAAACTGGAAGAGATAGATTTTTCGACCTCACTTCCCCGGACTAACTACTACCAAATAAGCACAGATTAACCATTTTTCAAGAATCAATATTTTTCCTGGTCACGGTGAACTTTATGTTGATTCAAGATTTGTTTGATAACTCACCTTAAATGGAACAGGTGGAAGAAAATATTCGAGTGGATCTCACAGTTTTCACTAAAAAAAGTTATAAAATAGTTATTTTTTTTATTGGTGAACCATTCTACCTATTTTGTCCACGACCACCTAATAATTAGTCAATATTTTACTTCCTAACTAAAGGTATATGATATGGTTCATAATTCACGACTAGAGATGGGGATACAATATGAAATAAATTATTAAATCTGTGTATTTTGTTCAGGAAATTTGTTTCTGACATATATCGTATCTAAAAAATATTGTAATTTTTAGTATTGATACTTTTCATAACGATATTTTCTAATATTAAGTATTTCAAAACAATATATTTATAACGGTACGTTGTATTGATACTTTCTACAGTATCGCCCATCTCTATATAATATGTCAAATTATTTGAAGTAGCTGCCACAACATTTTGAGGTTAGTAATATGCCAAATCGTTACTGACTTTTATTTATTAATAAATAAATTAAGTGTCGTGGACAAAGTATAGTATTCTACACGCAATTTATGGCCATAATTCACTTGGGTGACTTGCGCCCCTCGCCTGCGGCTCTTGACGCAAACGTCACCCATCGTGAATTATGGCTATCATAAATTGCTCGTTTAATAATATACTATAAAGCACGCCTCAGCGTGTTTAAATCGAACTTTTTAGCACGCGCGTGTTTTAAAGTTACCGTGGCAACATCAACAACTCGAGAAACGAAGTCTAAATCTATGGTCTAAATCTTGTCTAAATGTCAATTTTTTTATTATTGATCTGACAGGAGTAGTTTGTAACGTCAAAACTTTTATTCGAACGATATTTAACAATGTCAAATTTATAAATTAAAATGGAAAGTGCCGTTGGTATTGTTTGAAATATTAATATTTCCATTTTTCAAATCTTAGGAAATGGTATTTAAATTAATACTATTGACATTCACAGAACTCAATAAGGTTGAACTTCCATCAAAATACAAATTAGTTTATGTTTTTCTCATTTCCATGACAACGCAAGGTGTACATCATATACGTCACGAATTCAACCATTTGACATTTAGTTGACGTTTCCATCTATGATTTCCATTTCTTGTTGTTGTAGTAGTTATAGACCGGTATTTATAATTTCAAAGTGCACCAATAAAAAAAAATATCGTAAAGTATTCGTGGATAACTGGTCTTTAAGACACTTGCTCTATTTCGAGCACTCCAGCTTCGCCGTCGTGCTCCAAAAATCGCGCGTGTTTTAAAGAACTTAATATCCACTTATACTTTAATATACTATTATGTATTAAGAGCAAAAAGTGATACATTATTGCTTGAGTGTAATGGTTACCGCGCGACTCGAAGCGGAGCGCGGTAATTACTCGAAAGCAATAATGTCACGTTTTTGTTCGTTTTTCGGAAATCACTCAATTGTAACTATTAAAAACAAATATAAAGTAGAATTCATAACTTTTTTTCGTGCAACCGGACGCAAATGGCCGCGAAATGTTTTCGCGACCTCGAGATTATCTTGTCTCGGCCGGAGCGGCCTCGGCGATAATCTCTCTCTCGGAACGCGAAAAAGCCTTTTGCGGCCTTAGTATAGAAATAACTATTGCGCGATCGATCTTTTTTTTTTTTTTTTTTTTTTTCACATACACTGCGTCAACCACTTGGGTCATTGGCAGTTTAAATACATATAGGATTCACATAAAAAATATAGAGTCTAGAGCTTATAAATGTTAATCGACTTCAGAAATTTTAGGGTTTTATCTAATTTGTCCGTAAGAGCTGTCTTTATATTATCCGAAACACCACACAAATTACGCATATAATTAAGATGAGGGCACTCTGAAATAATATGCTTCACAGATTTAACGCACTGGCACCGATCACACAGAGGAATGTCTTCTTTGGAGATCAGCTATTGGTGGGTTATTCTGGTGTGTCCAATTCTAAGCCTAATAGTCTTCACCTGATCGGATCTATTGTTTGGTAAGGAAGGAGCTTTAGATACATCGGGTATTATTTGAGAAAGTTTATTGCAGGGGTTCAAATTCCATCTGAGCTGCCATTCGTTGATTATGTATTTTTTTATAGATTCTTTATGGTCTTGGCTGGGAACTATATTTATCAATGCTACCGCAGGGTTGTTAAAAAAGTTTTTGGCAGATTGGTCAGCTTCCTCGTTTCCTTTAATACCTGTGTGAGATGGCACCCAGAGAAATTTTGTAGTTTGGCCTTTTTCAGTATTTTTTGTTTATTTATCTAATTCCGCTATCAAATGTGACACTTTAAGTCACTCCTTGACGTTAGGTAACGTCACATTTTTCATAACCTTCATATATCAGTTATGAAAAGTGGTTATGTAAAAACTTTACGTAACTGTTTAGGTTTCAACACAGAGATACTACATAAGAATAATTTATTAATTAGGTAGGTACTGTCAGAACTGACAATTATTTCATTATTTAAACTGACAATTACCCCATAATTTCAATTCAATAGTATTTTAAGATTTATGAATATTGAAAAAAACATTATTAAGGACACAGTTATTTGAAGTATTTTAATTTTCTGGGTCAATACTTCATAGTAACAATACTTTTAACACCATTTGGATCCACTTTAATATTACCATTGTAATTGAAGATTTTATTAAATATTGTAAGAGCGCGGAATTAGATTAAACGTTGTACGTAAACACGTTATGAAGAGAGCGACATTGTACAACTCGCGTAATTTGCAGAACTCGCTAGCGCTCGTTTTGACAAATATTACGCTTGTTGAACAATATCGCTCTTTTCATAACTAGTTACGTAAATAACAATTACAGCATCGGTTCTCAGGACGGTAGGTTGTGTTTACTGGTTTCCAAGTCTAACACGTCGGTAAGTGATTTACTTACCGTTCAGACGTCGGAAGTAAATTACTTACCGACGTCTTAGCCCTACATACATTCAAGTGGTCCTAAATGATATATCAATTCATTCATTACACAAAAGGAACAATACAAATAAGAAGATTTACATTTTTTGAATGAACAGAACAATTTCACCAAAATGCCAATTATATTTTAAACTGATCGAGAAGTATAAATGTCACTTTTGACATTTCGTTCATTCCGAAGAAATTTAAATTATATTATTCGAATTTTATCTCAATACGATCGCGCAAAAAATGGTATAAGCATTTCGAACTTTAAGGGTAATACCGGTCTCCAGCAAAATTAGAGGCTTCGCTACGTTCAGCCTCCAAACATTGCTGTCGACCGGTAAACATCCCTTACAGCTCTTGATACTTGATATACTATTAAAATATGTCAGTTTAAATATGCCAATTCAAATATGTTTCAAACTTTTATATCTGTCACTGTCAATACAATTGTGTTTTCCTACAACCACTATGCAAAACACGCTTTTCTACACAAATTTTTATGCGCAAAGCAGGCCTTTCCTAATTCTTTTGATAGCCGTTGGAAAAGTAATGCGAAAAGTACACGCTATGGCACTTTGTCAAACAAAGCTACCTATGACCTGTCAACTTATTTTGACAATTCAACCTAATCGTGTATTTCTTATTGGTGTACAATTTTTAAATTAAAACCAAAAGTACCTAAGTAAATTATTTATTTCATTATCAATTTTAATTAATTATAAAAACATTTTAAGGAATTATGAACCAAGATCAAAATAACTTATTTTTTGAGTTGTCCAATTCGAACATTGAAAATACTCCTCCATATATTATTGAAAAGGCTAGAACTGCAACTGAAAATTTTTTACCTGAGGTTTCAATACAAATTTGTTCAAATTTTACAATTAATTATACATTCAACTGATTTTTCTATTTATTTTCATATTGTAAGTTCTTTCTATTAAAAGTTTAAATAAAATAACTATATAAATGACTGTATTTCTTTCATTAATAAATGTGGTTGTAGAAAAAATATTGTGTGCAACTTGTACGCAAATCACTTTTCCCACTCGCTGGATTTGCGGCACTCGCCTTACGGCTCGAGCCACAAACTTCTGCGCTCGTGGGAAAAGTGACGCCTTGCGCACTTGTTGTACAAACTACTATTGTAGTATCGGTTGTTATGTGCAACGAGCGTTTTGCCATTTTTTACGCTCGGCGAGCGTAAAGTAACTCTCCTCATGAAACGTCAACTTTTCGTTGTCAATGACAAGAGAAAAAGCCACTCATAATGTGATTGTAGAAAATAGTATATTAAAAGCCGGAGTGCTCGAAATAGAGCAAGTGTTTTAAAGACCAGTTATCCACGAATACTTTACGC
>CAJUYI010004800.1:0-17374 GCA_910591695.1 Galerucella pusilla
CGAACAATTATCAATGCCCTTGGGTTATTACTACTGAAAACAGACCTAGCTTCGCTTACGAGTATGTAATGTAGATACTCCTGAAACCCCAATTATAATATACCTACACACACTGGAGAAAAAGTGAAAGTTATTATAAACTTCAAGTTTTTACGATACTATCATTATTATTGATAAACCAGTCATTTCGTTATATAAAATAATATCTAGGAAGGAATGTCAAGATTTACGAAACCTTGTCAATTTACGGTAATTATAACGTCATTTTCTATCATAATTGCTCTGCAATATTTCATCTCATTGACTCACTAATTTTTATACATGGAATAACTTTCAACATAGATTAGAGGATGAATAAAACATAAATCTCTAGATCTCAATGTCGTTTTTCCTATAAATGGATATAATATAATATTGTGCTTTCGTAATAATTAGTATTAGTATTATAATATAGTATTATTATTATAATGTAGTCGTATTGTGTACGCTTGACAGCTTTTTGTATAACTTTATTCAGAATAATCTTTTTTTGCCTAGAGGATCTGGCGCGTTCGAACAAGATACTTTTTATTTGGATGATCTCAATTTATTTCATAGATGCTGATGGTGAATTTAAGCCATTTTAATAAGTGGTAATGGCAATGAGAAAATTTTATGTAATCTGAGAGGATTTGGGATCGATAATTTCAAGTATCTATTGAGAGATTTGATGAAATTGTTAAATGTTGAAAATTTCACAACAAAAACATTTTTTTCTACGACAATAAATGTTCATTTTGTAAACGTAACTTCAATCATAAACAAGCAGATTTTGTACAGAATTTCATGTAGCTAGGCAAGTTGCTAAGCAACAAATTCAGAATGAAATATTTCGTGTTCGGTCTAGGCTTGTCAAATTATGACGTCCAGCGACAAATTGATGGAATGTCAGGAGATCATTTCTGTCAAAGTTTTAGTAGGTAACGAGTAATTTCATAGTTGTTTTCTATAAATACATTTTCATAGGCTTCTATTTCTGTGTACCTATTAGAAATAGCAATAAAAAAATATTTACATGTTTATTCAATTTATATTTCAATTCTGATAGAAAGCCCATTAGCGGGGAATTCGGAGTAGTGAATTATTATCAGTTTATTTATTTCAAAATTTTTGCAATGTATTAAACGTGAACGATATGTTGTCATAGAAAAAGTATAGTATGCATCTAGCAACAAAATGGTTTTGCACTTGTATGAATTGCAGCACTTGCCTTCGGCTCGTGCTGCCAATTTCATCCTCCTGCAAAATGGGCATCATTTTGTGCTCATTGCATAATATACTATTTTCTCTAACCATAAAAAAATGTTGACATTTTTGTACTATTTTCAGGTGCAAAAGCCATCAATTCCCTTACCGTACAAAAATTTGCTCGTTGCTTAGCAACACTTTTAATCCTAGGATCAAAAACGCTACTTTTAATCCTAGGACTAAAAGTAATTGCATTTGAGCTCTCTAATTGGAATTTGAAGAAAAAAACATTGTCTCTTACAAACTCAGTAAAACAAACTAATTGGGCAATTATATATGGGTATTTATTTGCTATTTATAGTGATATTGAATGTACAATTTTGTTGGAACAATTTATTATTGCCAAAATTCAAAGCACCACTGAAATTATCACTAACAATTTTCGAACAATTCAAAAGAATTTCATTAATGTTAGAACAACTCAAAATATTCTCCGTAACTGTTGATGAAACATTCGAGGAAATATCTGAACAGGTACTTGTACCTTCTTTGTCAGGTTGCAATATTTTTCTGGCAGTATTCTCTTTGTTGATACGTGATTTCCAGCCTCCATGTCTTTTAAGACAAGTGAGGTCACTGCCACCATCAATAAGAAGTGTAGCAGATGTTCTTCTTAGCGAATGTCCAGTATACTCCTTCCAATTTTCTAACTTCAAAAATGACTGACGTTTAAAAAGTCTGAAACTGACATATTACCTACTTTCACTTTCCACCCGTGAGAGGATTTTTTTCTGTTTATTTTGAGAGAAGATGTATTTTTTAAGTTTTTTAAATAAAAAGTTCATTTACCTATTTGATTTTATTGAGACTTATAAGCACACTTGACAACATTAGCACTTCTTTTCAAACAAAGGATTAATAATTTCTGTATGTACATATATTTAGGGATTATTGACATTATTGAAATTGATCGTTATGGTCGAACTATTGTGAGATGCTACAGAAACCATTAACCCATGCGTAATTTCTTTGCTTGAAAAGTTCAGTTCTTGTGGTACAGATGATGAACTCTTCATGGTGACTGATGAAGGATTGGAGAAAGTAGTTTCACCAGAGAGCAGATTAGCAGTCTTCGTTTGATTGGAGAACTAGGTATCTACATAGTCTTCCGCCACGGTACTCGATTTCCATCCTCCCAATCTCTTTAATTGTAGAACATCTCCCCCATTGTTTGTGAACAAAGCTAATGCTATACGCCGAAAACAATGCCCGGTATATTCGCCGACGTTATTTAGTTTAAAAAACGATGCTATTCTTTTCGAAAATTGCGATATGGAATTGTGTCCAAAGACTTGATTGGTAATTTTTCCAAATCTCATTTTGAATTCGTGAACGGAGTTCCATATATTTCTTTACAATTTCAACCCATTTAGTGTTTAATATCAGAAGCGATCGTGCTTGATATGTTTTTGTGTGAGGAATGATGATGCTGATCTTTTCTTCCAAAATATCAATATCTTGGACTTTCATCTTAAAAAGTTCATCACTTCTGCAGGCTCCCGAAAGGCCAATTACCAAACCAACCTAAAATGTTGAGAAATATTAATAAAAATAACTATTTTATTAGTGTTAGAATAATAACCTTCAGAACAAGAAATTCTTCTGGTGCTTCATCTAAGAAAGTATCAACATTTTCTTGGGTAAAGGTATTTGATTTCTTCGGTTTATAATTTGGTATTTTACCTTTTTAAAAAAGCCATTAATTTTTCATATTTTGATATGTCAACCTTGTCTCTGATGTTTTTATCATGGAATACGTAGACCATAAGGTTGACGATTTCTTAGTCTTAGCCATTTCACTGAAGTAGGCAAGAACGATATTTTCCTATGCAGCTTTTGTTACCCCTTTTTGGCGCACCAATCTCTGTAGGTACGTATTATATGCTTTATCATACCTCGGTCTACTTTTTTGGGGCATAAGATTTTCTTCAGCTTTCTCCGCTGCTTCCTTTATGTCTGGCGGTGTGCATTCCAGCTCGATATCCGACATTTTATAAAAAAATAGTACATTGTTTACCGGGTAGGAAAAGCTTAACATTCCTGGACGACTTTGAAGATTGCTAAGTCGAGGCGCAAGCCGAGACTTAGCAACACAGAGTCCAGGAATGTGGCTTTTCCTACGAGGTAAACATACTATTTTTCCGCAAATCGTTTAAAATTCGACAGATATTGATTGATTTAAAAAAAAACGCGATAATTTTATTCCCAAATAAATGGTGCTTTGAAATTCCTAATAAAATTACTTGGGTTACTATGGAAGCGTATTGAGGTTGAATTGTCAAACTTGACGCTTATAAATTTAATTGCTGGTGTTCTCGAAAGTAAAATGATAAGTGATGATGAAATTTCCATTCCTGGGACTCCTCCAGAGCTGGTTGAGGCAGTGAATACTGCTTCATTAGAATTATTGCCAAAGAAATCAAGAGAAAAGTACGAAAATGCATACAGACGTTTTATGGATTATCGCATGAGTAAAAATACGAGTTCTTTCTCAGAAAATGTTGTAATGGCATACTTCCTAGACCTTTGTTTAAAGATGAAATCTTCAACATTATGGGCCAATTATTCAATGCTGAAGTCAACCCTTGCACTTAAACACAATGTAGATATATCTACATACTCAAAACTTCGTTCTTTATTGAAACGGCAAGCTCAAGGTTATAGGGCAAAGAAATCTAAGATTTTAACGAAGGAAGAAATTGAAAAATTTATCCAGGAAGCTCCAGATGAAGAAAATTTAATGATTAAGGTAATTTACAAGGTTTTAATTTCTATTTAGATTATAGCTTTATTTATTTTTTAGGTGGCTGTAATATTTGGTATTTCTGGGGCCTGTAGAATGGATGAGTTAGTCCGAATGACTGTACACGATATAGAAGACTTAGAATCTAAGCTTTTAATCAGCATACCTGATTCGAAAACCAACAAACCAAGATCATTTGTAATTAATCAGATCTACTTGAATGTTTATCGAAAGTATGTTTCGTTAAGACCAGAAAATATGAACAGTGACCGATTTTTCTTTAAATATCAAAGCGGAAAGGGTTGTAGACAAGTGGTAGGAATTCAACAATTTAGAAAAATGCCCAAAGTTGCTACTCATTTGAACTTGGTAAATCCGACAGAATATACTGGTCACTGCTTTCGTCGGTCTTCTGCAACAATATTGGTTGACTCTGGTGCCGACATAACTAGTTTAAAGAGGCATGGCGGATGGAAGTCATCAAACGTTGCTGAAGGATATATCGAAGAATCGCTCAACAATAAGGTTGAGGTGGCAAATAAAATTCTCACAGTACAAAATATACAACAAAATGACCCTACCACCCTGCATGTTGTCCAAAATGTTTCTCATAGTTCTAAGAGTGTTCCTCCAATGTTCAATAATTGTACTAACTGTCAAATTACTGTAAATATAACAAATTGATCTTAAACATGTATTCAGCAATGACTTGATGTTTTCAAAATATAAATTAATTCCTTATAAGCAATGTGTTTTCAATCATTTATGTAGAACACTAACAACTGTACGGAAATATCATTTCCTTACAGTAAGGAAATGACATTTCCTTACAGTAAGGAAGTCCTGACTTTTTCTTCAAGAAATTTTGACAGGAATGTCAAAATTTCCTAGCGATTTGCGGAAAATTAAATTACACGGTCCAGACACTGACAAGAGCTGACAAATTTGAAGTGTTTATTAAACACCCGCCTACTCACTATTGGGAAAATAAGTTATTTGTTGTTAGTTGTCATCATCATTCTACGGTTGTCTTTGTAATTTTATTGTTGACGTTTGAGAAAAACATGAAAAATTTTCTTTTTCCCGAATTTTTGTTTGGAAGATTATAGTTGTAAATAAAATAGCATACAAACCTCGGTGTAGGTACTATTTATTTAACAAGAAACTATGCCGCAATTTTATTCCTTATTTCTGTGTTGATTTTGCGTTCAAAAATCTGAAACGATATGCCTAATGTCGAATGATTGAGTTACTCATCTGTTTTTACAAACACTTTTTTCGATCGCAAATCTATGGGAACTAAGTTGGCCAGAAGCGCGGAGTATGGTCGGCTCGATTAAGGTCGTTTCGCAGGGCATTCCATTGGATGACGACAATATGTATCGCGGCCTCGTACCATCAGGCTGTACGACCATCGACGGAGAACAGCCAATGGTTTATGCTCAGTTAATCGTTCGATTGTTTTTCAAGCTGGGGTCCCTTGATGGATAGACTGGGAACAAAAACGAGTCACATGTTGAAATTAGAAGTTCGGGAAGGGAGGTTTGTCCCGCGCCGAAGAATGCTTTGACAAATGCCGACTTTGAATCGGAATGATGCTGGTGCGGCTACAATTTTAACGAAAAACTTACCATCGAAATATAGATTTTTTTTGTAACTATCTATTTTATAATTAATTAAAATTTCAATCACTACATATATTTATACTTACACTTTACTTATTACCACTAAATTTGTTTCAGTTTAACGTTCAACGCCTCCAAGACGCCCATTCCTTATCCCAAGCTGCGGCAGCGGCGAGTTCGAGTAACGGTAGTGCTTCTTCGCTCGGTGGTGGCGGTCTCGCCGTCCCCGGTGGGCTCGATAGTACTGCAGGACATAGTGGAGTATCGGGGGCCGGTGGATCGCATCCCCTTTACTTGCAGGGGTCCGCGCACAGTTCGGGAGGATCAGTTAGTTCGACGGGAGGTGGATCACCGACGAGTCCACTCAGGCCTGGGAAGGAGGAAGACTGTAGTTTACATGGGAGGAGTAGTACCGAAGGTAATTTTTAATTAATCCTAAACATTGTTAGGGAATTTGATGATTTAAACGTCTGCTTTGAATTACAGACAGTTTTTATTATTAGAATAACGAATTAAACATTTTAAAATTCGCGAAGTAGTCTATTATACACGAACTCAATGACGCAGCTTCCCTAAAACATGAAAGTAGTATATTAATATATGACAGTTGACGGCAAAAGTGCGAGGAAATAGAGGAGTTCAGTCTAAGGTCAGTGTAGCCAACAAAAAGTTGTTTTTTTTGACAAGAATGACAGTTGAACGTATATCTTGAAATTTAAAATGACTTTTTAGCTGAATACTCAACATATCTAGGAACTCTTGGTGAGTCACCTTTTCATTTCTGTTATCTGTCACTAGTTATGTCAGATGTCAGTGCAGGAAAAAGTAATTAGAAGAATAGAGATACAACTAACTAGAAATGCTACTGAAATCTAATCGAAAATGGACATACACAATTAAACGAATATCAACAAAAATAAATTTAATATAACTGACATTTGACATAACCAGTTGCAGAATAACAGAAGTGAAATGGTGACTTGCCAAGAGTTCTTAGAATTATTGGCCACCGATATGTTGAGTATTCAGCTGAAAAGTCATTTCTAAATTTCAAGATATACGCCTCGGGGGTGTTTTCATAATTTTAATAAAGCAATAAAGATGTTCGCAATGATAAAAAAGATGCAAAATCTTATGTTTTGAAGGGTAGACCTTAATGGTCATTGTTGTCAGAAAAAAAACACTTTTGTTGGCCACACTGACCTTAGACTGAACCATGGAGCTAGTATTGAGAGGAGTCGCTACGCCTGTCATAAAAGTGGTATCGGTTTCGCCATTTTACTACCACTTCTCTGTCAACTTGACATTAGTATTGTTTTGTGGAAGTGAATTGGGTATTTCTGGATTTTCTTTTTGTTAGTGTCGTTTTTTTATATTTTAATAATTGAACAATAATGGTTTCTTGTGCTTCACGAAGTTGTACAAGTAGAGACAGTGTAAATACGAAAAAATCATCAGGAACAACATATCATAGGTTAGTACTGGATTGTACTGGAATATATTTCTTTGTGCTTCAATAAGTTTTATTTAACTTCATATTATATTCAATGTTTGTAGATTTCTTAGAACTCCATCAATAAGATATATTTATGTGGTTGAAATTTGTGAAAAGAGGTTCTTGGTTCTGCCGTTGACGCCATATTGCTAACACCACAATGTCACTCATGTGATACCACTTTCCTATTATAAGATAGTCGACTGTGTCATCTCCTCTTAATAGTATCTCCATGGACTGAACTCTATTTCAAAAAGTGTTTGACTTCTCAAACTACACGCAATATACCCAAAATTATGTTCATTCATTCATTCATTCAAACGTTTGGGTTGTGCTCAACAGCCCGGGCACTTGACCTAAGTCATTGTACCATTCCCAATGTTATCTACTTCCACTCCAAAAGTTTCGTGTCCTCTATATAGGCCACTAGCTTATTTGGGGGGATTTTAAGTAGTTCTGATGGTTGTATAGTTTCCTTTCCAAAATGCTTCTGTCTGAGTCCTTCTAAGTTCTTACATGAGCAGAATATATGAATAGGTGTTTCATCCCTTAGTTCGCACTTCCTACAGAAAGGTTCACTGACTATTCCCATTCTGTACAAATGTTTCCTTAGAGTGCAATGTCCAGTAACCAGGTCGGTTACTGTCTTCAAGTGTCTCTTGCTCAGTTTCAATAAACTGGTTGAGAGTTCTTTGTTTACCTTTTTCAGTAGACTTTTTGTGTGAAGATGACCTTCTGTCAACCTCCATTTAATTTGGTGTTCTTTGTCTAGCCAGTTCCGGATTTCCCCTCTTATGTAATCCTTTGTGATTCCACAGAACGGTTCCGGACCTATAAAGTCTCCTTTAGAGCCTTGTTTAGCTAGCTGGTCCGCCAATTCATTACCAGCAGTCCCTTCATGTCCCGGCACCCATACTAGAGACACTGTGTTGTCTCTTGCCAGCTTATTAAGGGACTCTTTGCAGTTTTTAACCAGTCTAGATTTCGTGGTAGGATTGCTGATAGCCTTCAGCAATGCCTGGCTATCAGTGAATATTTTTATTCTTTGTCCGGTATAACCCCTCTTGATATTTTCATCAATACAGGCTATAGCAGCAATTGTTTCTGCCTGGAATACAGACGTGTATCTACCAAGGCTGAAGAACATTTTCTTCCTAGGTCCATTTATACCAGCCCCAGTGCCATGGTTGGTTTTAGATCCATCAGTGAACCAGCTGCTATCCCCGGGATTTCCCGAGTGCATCACCTGTTGCCTAGATGGAATGATAATATTCACTCGCTCAGTGAATATATTCTCTGGTATCATACTATCCAGACCCATCTGAAAGTTTGGTTCGTCTAGTATTGTCCCAGTTATATCGGTATGTCCCCCACGTACATTGTTCGGGGTCCACATGCCTCCCGATTTCAGTCTAAGAATCGCCATCATCGCCTCTGCCCTAACAAAAAGTTCCAGAGGAGGGAGGCCTATAAGGGCTTCCATTGATGACGTGCCCGTGCTGTTCATTGCCCCGGTAATACCGAGGAGAGCTTGTCTTTGGATTGTAGCCAATTTGTTCTCTACTGAGGACACTTCTGTCCTTCTCCACCAGACTACCGTTCCATAGGTGACCATAGGCCTAATCACTGTTGTGTAAAGCCAGTGTACCACCTCAGGTCTTATTCCCCAGGTTTTTCCCATAACTCTTCTGCATTGCCAAAATAGTCTGGTTGCCCTGGTAGTAGTTCTTTCCAGGTGTGCCCTCCAATTCAATTTAGAGTCGAGGGTCACTCCCAGGTATTTCACCTCTTTGGATATTTCGAGTGCTTCTCCGAACAGTTGTACCCTGCCCTCTGGAAGAGCCCTTCTATTCGTAAAAGCAACTAGTTTGGTTTTTTTTGGATTGACTGTTAGGTCCTCTTTAAGGCACCAGTCTTCCACAATTCGCAGTGCTTCTTGTAAGACATTTGCGACCGTTTCTGGGAATTTTCCCTGGGTGACAATCACAAGGTCATCCGCGAAGCCCTGCGTCCATATGCCTTGATCATTTAGTGTGCAGATCAAGTCATCCAAAATTATGTTGTTTCGAAGTATGAATAATGACACACAGTTCCTAATTATTAGATGAAAAACGTGGAGGACATTTTTTAAGAGTGATTTTCATTGTCCTGTAAAAGGACAAACTTCCAGTTCAGAAGATATATTCTGACAGGAGGTGATGATAGTTCCAAAAACTCCAATAAAGTGCAGAATCTATATTCAAAAATGCATTGAGAACTGCCGAGAGGAAAAAAGTGAATTATAATGGTTGGGTAATGTGCGCAAGGACTCTAGATCCAAGAGATTGTCAATTTTAATTCTGCATTATTGTTGAATTACTTTTAATGGCGACATTATATATTCAGTATTTACATAGTTATTTACGTAACTAGTTATGAAAAGAGCGATATTGTTCAACAAGCGTATTATTTGCCAAAACGAGCGCCAGCGAGTTCTGCAATTTACAATGCATGGTAATATTAAAGTGATTTCAAATGGTGTTAAAAGTATTGTTACTATGAAGTATTCACCCAGAAAATTGACTTACTTTAAATAACTGTGCCCTTAATAATGTTTTTTATAATGTTTATAAATCTAAAAATACTATTGAATTAAAATTATGGAGTAATTGTCAGTTTAAATAATGAAATAATTGTCAGTTTTGACAGTACCTACCTAATTAATAAATTATTCTTTGAAACTCATGTAGTATCTCTATGTTGAAACTTAAACAGTAAAGTTTTTACATAACTACTTTTCATAACTGATATATGAAGGTTATGAAAAATGTGACGTTACCTAACGTCAAGGAGTGACTTAAAATGTCACATTTGATAGCGGAATTAGATAAAATTATATTAATTATTATGAATCGGTTATTTTCAAATTATGGATGCTATTCGAAATTCTTGTTTGACTACTGGTTTTTAATGTTCAATTTATTTTAAAACACTGAAAATGTTGAATATATTGATGATTGTTTTCAAACTTTGGTTAACGATTAACGAGGACCATGAATATTCAAGTTCAAATATACCCCAGTCATTTCATTCAGTATTGAACCAGTTTTATCAGAGTGTCCTTCTTATTGTCCTTCCGATTTCAGCATAAAAATTGCCATGATATCCTCCGCCCCTACAAAAAGTTCCCGCAGGGAGAAAGATTTATTACACCCTTTTACAAAATTGCGCGCGCCAGATTCAGAATAAAATTATTACCCCAGCACACAGACTATAGATACACTAGCAACCAGAATTTTTCAATTTTTCCATCCATCTAGTCTGGATAAAAAACTAAGATCCGCAAATTATTTTCCACAGATAAAGAGTTTGTTTGCTACGTACAAGATCTTTACAGTGTTTTTATTGAAATTTTAGCGTTATTGCAATCAAAATAATCCAGATTTATCAATTTAATTTGAAAACTTATAAATAACACTAATTAAAATAACAATTGATGACAGCCACCAACAGCTAATCGTCCTTATAGCGCATTTAAATTGATTTCGAAGCCTGTACGATATTTTCCAGTCAGAACAGACTTTACATCAGAACAAGAATAAATTACCACAAATGATAAAAAAAAGAGTATGGGCAATAAACGTTGAAAATATATATATCGGTTTTGCTAGCAACATCGTTTGTAACTTGAAGATCACGATCTATACGAATCTTGATTAAAGCGATTCAAGATAATAAAGTCGAGTAAGTTATGAGATGCGTCAAATTTCGAGTTTGTACCTCAACAAACAGGATAATACAGTTGTAACTAAAGTAGTTAAATTTCCCAAGACAGTTAAAAGACGAGATATGCTATCAGCATGTCAAAACCAAGTGAAGACATACAAAAAAATATGGGTGGGTTTTAAGCTGAAATTTTGTGAATGCTCTCCAAAGCCTTCTTATAAAAGAAAAAATCTCCTCGTCATCAGTCTTCAGAAGCTATTACACCAAGACCAGTAGGAGCAGTATATCACGTAATTGACATTAAAGCAGCTTTTGACAGCTCCTCTATAGAATCTGTTATCCGGTGGATAAAGCAAGGTCATTCCGAGGAAACTAGTTAGCTGAATCAAGTTTAGGCTGGGGGGAAGGATGAGAATTTATGGCACTGGTGATTCAGGTAGCTAGACAGCTAGAGATGCAATGTAAGAGGCTCTAGTCTCAGAGGTCTAACAGATATACATCAGAGGGGTACCAGAGTGCTCCTGAGATACCTAAGAGACATCACAGACGTATCTCAGACACCTAGGAGGTAGAGGTAGGTCAGACACTCTTAGCTGCATCCCTGAGGTATCTCAGGAGCACTCTGGTAACCCTCCGATGTATATCTGTCACACCTCTGGGACCCTTTGTCAAATTAATGATGCAGCCACAACTGATAAGAACGGCGGACCGGATGTCTGCTGTCTGGCTCGACCGCCTTTATACCTACTTCATATTATGTCGATAAGGTGGCCTCTAAGACAATCTCGATACAGAAAGTGATGTTGAATCTAATAAGAGATGAGATTGAAGAGCTGAAGACATTAGCCGATATAAATAGCGGTTGCAAAAAGAGGGTCAGGGAATACACAGCCTGAGCAACGACAAATACTTGATATACCAAAAACCTTAGTACTGGTAGATATCTCCAAGGAACTACTGGACCAGCAATTGTGCATTTATAAACAAATTTTGTATTTCTCTTTTCACGGACATATAGTTCGTTAACCAAGAAAGTGAGGCCCAGAGTTTACGTGGAGTACTGTCATTATTTATAGCATCTCTCTCATCTTCCAAGTTTTCGATACAGATTCCTGGTATTTAAATTTTATTTTTGAGTATAGCAGCTTCTCAAAATTGGAACCAAAGACCAAAAATAAAATTGAGCCTCAGTAATATGAGCAAAATGTTTAAAAAAAATTATAATAATTAATGAATGTATAGCATACTCAGTGTTTAGTTACAATGAATGTTAATATAATAAAACCGGGTTACCGAGAAAGACTTCTTGAATGGTGGAGTGGAATATTAAAAGTCAAATTTTCGTCAACAAAAAGTAGCGGCTTAAATTCGTCAGTTGTGATCAAGGTTGAATTGAATATCTCGGGCAAGTTTTTTCTCTTGCATACTTCTCTTTACTAATTAAGGATGTGGAATTCGTTTATCCGGCGAATCTGACCGAAATCCAAAGATGTATTCTTAAATTTTACGCTTACCATGCTCAAATATCGATATCATTGTAGTTTACTAATTTTTAGATTGTGCTCTAGAGCTGTCATCGTCATACCTACTGTTGGTTTTCTATAATTTATTAATAATTGTAATAATAATAATTTTATGCGATGACTGTTGATACAAAATAATCTGCTATTTGTGACCAAAATTTATTTTTTTCTTACAGATCCACAGCCTGGGGTGGACGATGACGATTCCCAAGAAGCGGGTAGTTCTAGGGCTCAGTACGTCTCTGCGAATTGCGTGGTCTTCACACATTACCAGGGCGATGCGGCCTCCGTAGTAGACGAACACTTTTCTAGAGCCTTAGATAAGACTTCATCACATACCAAGGGTAAGTTTAAATTACAAAAATTGTCGATTCTTTAGCCAGGGAAGCAGCTTTCTTAGACCCAGTGACACCTACGGCCCAACGACTTCGACAATTGCGGAACTAGCCAAACGTTACACCCATGTTGAATCCTTTAAGAGATAGGATGGAATCAAAGGATGCAGTCTTGCCAGGATCATCCTGGGCGACCTTGGGAAGCTGGCGTCGAATAAATATTTGTCGATGACCAGGAAAAACCTACGTTTAACAGTAGGATTTCTGACTGGCCACTACCAACTAAGGAAACACCTCCATACTATGGGGATAGTGGACACACCTCTATGCAGGATATGTGATCAGGAAGATGAAACTGTCAGAATTTTACAAGAGCAATTAATTCCCACGAAGAAAAATGTCGCCATCATCTTTTTGAAACACTTAGGCCCAGTTGTACAGTCTTGGTTCAAGCCTTGGTTCTACTGAACTAAGTTCAGGGATGAACTAGGTTCAGAAATATGTTTCCGTTGTACAGGTCATATTTGAGCCCAGCTCTACAAAACTTGGCTTAAGGAAAGATATGTTATGTTGGTAGCGTTTGCACGTGCGCAGTTGATTCTTTCTGTCAAGAATCAAATTTTATTTGTAAGAATATGAAATTTTCACGAGGTTTTTGATCTATGTTCATGAGTTGTAATAAGTGTGGATACTGAAGTGAGACCTGCCTAATAGAAAACGTTAATCCACGATTTTTTTCAACACAACGTACACACAAAACGTGAGAATATACTCTTGAGGGTATAAGGGAAAGTAATAAATTTAAAAAAAGAAATATTATTATTAGAAAATCATGTTATGTTGCAGAAAGTAAGAAGCACATCAAAACTTGACAATTCATAAAAAAAATGTACATTTTTATATATAGTAGTTCGAGATATAAGGATTGTTTCTAATAAAAAAACATATTTTTACCTCTGTTTTAATTATTTTAGGTTTAAAAGTTTAGACAAATAATATTAAATACTGTATAATATATAAATTGGTACATCAATAAATGGAGTTTTTACACGGCCAGTTTATTTGTCCAGAAGATGATTATTAATCTTGAAAAATAAATAATTTTTGTTTAGATTTCATTAAAGTACAACAAAGTTAACTGCTGCTTCATCTTCTTCATTGTTTGGAGGATCTGGCTCATTCAAGAGTTTAGCAATATTCTCCAAAACTGCTAAGGCAATCACGACAGCCTCAACTTTTTCTCTTTTCAGTCTAATTCCAAAAGCAAGTATAGAAAACCTTCTTTTCCATCGTCCAAATGTTCTTTCTATGCAATTCCTTGTTCTGATCTGAGATTCATTGAAAAGTTGTTCCTGCCTTGTCACAGGATTAGCGAGGGTTATTAGGTAATTTTTTAATTTAATCCAACTAGGATATATTTCTCGAAGTCTCCTCGTTCAAATCTAACTCTGATGCTTGAATTGGCAAATATTTGTGAGTCATGGGTTGAACCAGGCCAACGGCACTACATCCTGAAACATGCAGTTCGAGTCACATATGGCTTGAACATTAAAGGAAAAGAACCCTTTTCTATTCCTGAATATTTCTGCATTATTTCCTCCAGGTGATATGATTTTGACAGGTGTGCAGTCGATAGCTCCAATGCACTTAGGAAATCGTGCCACACTATAAAACTTTTGAGAGGCATTTCTAAATTCAGGTTGAGTTTCAGGCATTCGAATATACTGGTGATAAAGCCCTGCCAAAGCTCTGATTACCTTACAAACAATACGACTTGCTGATCCTTTCTCTATTCCAACAAAATCCCCAACTGTCTGAAGAAAGTTTCCAGTTGCAAAATATCTCAAAGTTACGAGCACCATTTGTTCAGTAGTTACAGCATGATTCCTAAAAAGATATCAATTACAAATGGATAACAAAAGAAAATAAACACACTCACCAATCTGTTGGAGACGAGATTTGTGCTTCAACCTGGTTTATAACAAAGCGAACACCCTGCTTTGAAAGCCGAAATCTTTGCACAAATTCATCATCATTCCATTCTTGAAAATGATCCATTCTATTTCTATATTTCCTTCGACGTCTTCTAGCGTTTATTAATACTTCTACTGCTTCGACAAAGTCTTCATTATCTGTTAGTTCCACAAGATTTTCAGGTTGTTGGTGAGCCATTATTTTTATTTGACACACACATACAATAGTTAAATACTGATATCACAACGATTAGGACAAAATAATACAAAAATTTAGGTTATGTTATAATAGAACTAGGTTTAAGCGCCCAAATTCGACCGCTTAGTTGAACTTGATAAAGCGGCATCCAGTGAACCAAGCTTTACCTTGAACTAGCTTTGTACAACTGAACTTTGAAATTTGAACCAAGTTCAACCTTGAGCTCTGCTTGAACCGAGACTGTACAACTGGGCCTTTGTTCATCTTGGAACACTCCAACAGCCAGCTGACGTTTGTTTTCGGATTACTAAGAGTAAATCAAGGATCCAGTATCACCGACAGTACTGCGTTAAACCGGTTTATGCCCATTTGCACCTGTTCTGGTTAAAATCTACCAAATACTTAACCGAATCACTTAACCGCTGATTATCTTCAGCCAAACAGGAGTTGATGTGGTAAACGGGACTCCGCGGCAGATATACGAAGGGAAGAGCTACTTTGATTTGTTATATCTTGTGCTCTGAATTTGTTGGTACTTATAGAACATGAATTGGAGTATCCATATGATATGTGAGAAAAGTTTTCTCATTTCAAATGACGTTGTAACTAGAGATACGGTAACGGAAGGCTCGGGTTCAAACCGGTCTGGTAAATGATCTGTATTTTAGAGCTTTCACTGGGCAACCCTAATTTTTTTAGCAGCAGATGCTAATACAGTAGAATCCTGATTTTAATTGTCCATCTAAAATGCAGTGTAGATTAAGATGCTATATAAATAGTGTATACAGCAAGCGCCATACGTAATGGCGAGCCCGCCCTTATGCGCACAAAATCATTTTCAATGTTACCTCCCCCTTCAGCTCTTGCATCACATATAAAGGCTTTGTACAGAGGCGTATTATGAGCTGTCCTCCAATTCTGTTGACGTTTGGCATAGTCTGAATAGTTTTGCCATCACGTATGGCGCTAGCAGTATCTACTTTATATATTCATACATTTGCAAGAAAATAAATGCATATTGTTTTTGTTAAAAAATTCTCGATACTTATAATTGTAAAAAACACTGGTTCTGGCTTCGATTAATTGTTCGAACAATGCGGCAATAAATATTCCTTGTATTGCTAATTTATCAAAGATATTCAAGTTGTTGATGAAAGACATTGGTTACTTTACATTTAAGGACGATGCACAAACGATTCCTGGTTCCGAGAACTCCGTACGCTAGACAAGAGGCATTACAAATTACAAGCGGTAATGTGATTAAAGAGACTCGAAGAGAGAAAAAAAAATAGTAAAGATAGAGAAGACTTGAAGAAGTAGCCGCTGCTTGAAGTAATTTAAGCTCGATAGCCATCTCTCGAGACCAGTGTTTATACCAAGGAAAGAGAGAGAGACGGCATGAAATATTTTTACATCTGATGGATTTATGAAAGTAATTACGGTAGTGAAATGACATAAATAAAGAATGATTTATTAAAAACGAACAAAAGATAGGTACATAAGCGTACATTATAGTCATGTTATATTGAAAAATAATAAGAGGAATTACAGCTTTCTGATCATATGACATAATCCACATTTTACGCTCACCACACCGATGCTTAACAGTTTATATTAGATAGATTTTGTGAGGTGGCTCCACTGCGACCTTTTCAGATCTATTTTGATCCTCTGAACTCTAGATTACATTCTTCAGCCTGACTCTTTTTAAAAAGTTTATTAACGTGGAGACTGAACCTTTCAATGGCTTTTCTTCGCCTAATGCAAAAAACCACGCATTTACCAGGCTATTGCACTGACATAGAATGTGTTCTGCACATATCTTCGTTTGTCAAGCCCATCAGCTTTAAATGCCTATTGTACTCACAATGCCCCGTTAACAGACCCACTGCAGCTTGGACAGTTTTCCTAACTCTGACCATCGGATCTGCTGTAAATTTCGGCGAGTGTTCTAATATGAACTGTTTCGCTTGCATCTGTCCTGGTAAGTTCCTCCACCATTCCAGAGATTTGTGGGCAACCCACTTCTTTGCTTCCCTTCTTGTTATGGTTTTTGCAACGTCGCAGAAAGTTTCCGGCCCAACGAATGGTGTTGATGAGCCTTGTTTGGCCATTTCATCAGCGTGCCCGGTACCCATCAGGCTACCGTAACATTGCTACGCTCACCCAGTGTGTTTAGTGCCTTCACACCATCCCATACTAGCTTAGAAATGAGCTCTACGGAGTTGAGTGCCCTTATCGCTGCTTGGCTGTCTGTGAAGATGGCAATTGAACGATATGTTCTCTTCTGCCTTTTAATTTCTTCCACACAGTGGTGAATCGCCGTCTGATAGGCTTACTGGGAAGGCTATCCCTTGCTTTAGCCCTACTAAACTGGCTCCTGCGCCATCTAACGTCTTTGACCCGTCTGTATACCTACCTAAAAACATCCGCACTTTATATTAAATCACACGCGTTTCGATAACCAAAATATCTTCTTCAGAGACTGA
>CAJUYI010004801.1:0-17372 GCA_910591695.1 Galerucella pusilla
TAAGGTGACTATGTTGTTCTCGCCTAAGTCATTGAGTTTGTCTAGGCATTCCCACACTATTTTGGAACTGATTACACAAGAGCTCAGTGCCTTAATGGCTGCTTGACTATCCGACATTATGATAATCCTTCTGTATCTTCTGTATCGTTTATCAATATTAAACTGGGCGCACTTTCTTATGGCGTGGATTTCCGCTTGAAAGTTACTTGGAGTTTTTCCCGAGCTTTCGGAGTGTTTGGTTCCTGGCCCGAACACTCCTATCCCAGTTCCTTCTATTGCTTTTGAGCCGTCTGTGTACCATTGAATGGCATTCTTTCCAAGTCTGGTAATGGTATTTGGATCCAGTTCCTTCTTGTTGCTCATTTCCGTAACAAATTTCTTTGAAAAGTTATACTTTTTCATCATACAGTCTTGTGGCATGTCCCAGGTTGTTTGATTCCTAAGAAGTGAGGAGGTGGTTTTTTTTTAATGATTCCCTCTCTACTTAGTCTGTATCTTGTTCTTTCTGCAACACTTTCCACCACCATATGTAGAGGGGTGAGGTTGAGAATCACTTCCATGGCTGCCGGTGGGCATTTTCTCATTGCTCCTGTAATGCATTGTACATCCAGCTTAGAATTTTTGGGTTACAGCCCCAGTTTCTTCCCGCCAGATTCCTGCACACCATTATAGGCATTTTTGCCTTGAATGTAATCTTCTGGACATGGAGGTACTGGTTCCAATCTGGATCCACCCCTCTTCCAGCCAACCAAAGGCTGAACTCAGTGAAACTCTTTCAAGCGGAAGTTTTGCCCATTGATCTATGCGTTAGGTGGATTCTGGAGAGCGGCTACTCTAGCATGTTTGTTAATAAAAAGATTATCCAACAGTTATGGGAAAAGACCAGTAGCGTAGATCCGTGGCAGCTCCAAAGCTTCTTGTTGGGGACAGTTTTCGCAGCTTTCATTGATAAGAGATTATTAGCTCGAAGAGCATACTCTAGCCGAAGAATTAGTGAACATAATGGAATATTATGCTCATAATAGGAAAAAAACAACGGAGAGGACTAGAAAGAGACAAATATCAAAAGCATATGGAACAACACGATGCAGAAAAGTACTATCAAGAACTAATATAAAAATAGACCCAGTTGCTGATAGTGTTTTCAAATTAGCCCGTTTGGCAAAGGACTCAAACGAAAACAAATTCAACCAAAAGAACATAAAAAAAGCTCGAAAATTCATGACGAAGACACCACAGACATCCTACGGAAAAAAATATTTCACTTCTTGTCTTTTGAACTTGCCTGGCGAGGCAATGGAGCAGTGAACTGAAAAGTACATTATTTCCAATAAGAGCTAGACCTGAAAGGGGAATTTACGGGACGTATCGAAAACAATCCCATATTTCAAAAATACCACACGAGGTGCAAAAGCATTGGCCATTAGCAAATGGTTGAAGAGATGCAACACTAATAAAAATCTTTGTTATACTCGTCTATTTTTGAAATTATTGGCAAAAACAAATACCAATCCAGAAATCACAAGTGATAGGTTTTTTTTGACGGTCCATCCAAATCGATAAAAAGGAATTTGATACAAAAACATGCCTACTGGTACTGGAATCAACAGAATGTCAAAATGTACCAAACTCTTGGCAAAAAAATTGGCGTTAATACCAAAAAATTTTAAGTAAGAAACCACTTTTTAATTTGGTGGAAACTAAAAGTCAGGCTTTGTAAATAAACTTGTTTGGTAAAAGATGAATAGATGCCGAATGGTCCTCTTACAACTTACAACAAACCTAACCTACTGAGATCGTACTATGGTGGTGGTAAATAATTTTTGACACTACCCCTTTCGTTTATTTATCATTTGATGCGGCAAATTTTATCATATAAAAAACACATGAGTACGTTTCTACACTTGCAGAGAGAAAATACGGTGGGGTCGGCTCTGGGTGGAGAGAGACCATTTAGGGTGAACATTAGCAAAGAAGGGATGAACATAAGCCATCCAAACGAAGTTACGACATGCGTTTTCGCCGATTTCGATTTTTAACCCGTAGTAGATGCAGCGCAGACCTACCACGGTCGTTCTAGAATAAATCGGAGTGGTTTGTTTCTGCCCGGGCCTTGCAAGACTGTGTATTCTCTGTCAAATTCTCAGCTTTTAGGCAATTTTATATTCTTGTATTGCAAAAATATTTGCTTTGGATTCTTGTGCATAGGCTGCGAGCTTTGTATACGTTTTTGTGAGGGTTGTTAAGTGTCGGAGTGGTGAATGAAGACATAAATTCGAAGTCTTTTCTTTTAATACAGCGGTTTTTGCATGGACAAGTATGGTTTTACAATATAAACGAGAGCAGATTTTATAGAGAAAGGCTATTACTTGCGAGATATGCCATAATCTTTAGTGTTGCTATTCAGTGCATCGATTTTAAAGTGGTTTTTATTATTTGAAATATGGAAAGTAGGAAATATAATGTACTTATTGGAATTCCTATCGTTTTGATGAAGGCTGGTTAACCAGGTAAGAAATCAGACTTTATATACCTACATACGATTGTTATTTATTAGATAAATATTTACAATCAAAGTAATAATATTTCTATTTCAAAACTCTTATATGTTATGAAACAAAGCTTTTAAGAAATTTATTCCAATCCAATGTAATTGGATATATTGATAATTGAGAGACCTTGCATGCTGTTCTTATAATACTTAAAAAAGTATATTTTAGATACTTTTATATCAAAAAATGAAATATTTTTATTATTTATCAATTGTAATTATGTAAAATTATAAACTGTATATTATGACATGGTAAAAACCGAGGGGTAAACCACTGAGGAAAATAGTGTAAAAATTAGAGAAAATACATTGAAAGTACAGAAAATACTCTAAAAAATACTAGAATCATTAGAAAATACTCCTGAAAATACAGAAAATTTCTGTTAAAACATTTCTTAATCGCTTTTTTTATGAAAAAAGAAATATAGATTTTCTTAAAGAAAATACTTGGACAATACCAGAAAATTACAGAAAATAGTGTACAAATTTTTTATCAGTGGTTCACCCCTCGGTATAAATAGTCCTTCTTGTTTATTTAGCTTAATACAGCCCTTGTTTGACATCTTCTATGGAACAATAATCAGCATCTTGAAATATAAAAAATCTTCAATATTTTTCAAGATCAAAAACATTAAAATTCATTTTTCCTAAATATTTGGCTTTTTTATTAGGTAACTAGTTTAAAAATATTTTGGTGGACAATTAAACATTTTTGGTTATTTTAATTTCCAACGTTCTATCTCTGGTTAGGTATCCACAATTATTTTGAAAATTTTTCCCAATTGAAATTTATCAAAAACAATCTGCCAAATATTTGGTCCATTTAAACGTGGAAATGAAAAATCATCATGGAAGAAATTAGTACAGCTTAGTGTGAAAAAATATAGAATTTTATATTATAAACCTACATTTTACTCTATTTTTAAAATTTACGCATTTAGAAACACTTTCAAAACCCCTATAAAAACAAATCTATCTACAAACAAAAGAACCTCTGAATTAATTCCCAAGATAAATAAAATAATTTTTATTATATGTGCAGGATTATTTTTAGTCTCGGTATATAAAATACTAATAAAACTCGGTAGACCTTGTCCTGCTTGTACATACATAATTATAGTATATTATTCAACGATTGCAGAATGATGGCTATTATTCACGCTGATGAAGTTTCCAAAACGAAGGAGCGCAGCGAGTGAGTTTTGGAATCATCCAAGTGAATAATAGCCATTCTACACAAGTAAAAGACTATACTTTCTCCACGACTAAAAAGAAAAAACTTCCAGTGAGGATCGAACCTCGATCGTCCGCGCCATAGTCAACCACCACTAGGCTATAGAGCATATTTATAAAAATGTAAAGAGTAAATATATTATACGTAACTCATATTTTTAATCGGAACCCTTACATTTATATCTACATATTTACTATCGCTACTGTTGTCCATTTTTCTCTCTTATAATACGTAAAATTATGATTTTATAATTATTTTGACGTTTCAAACGACGCGTTGTCAGAAGCGATTTGCGTTCTTAGGTATTTGACGTTTTAAAGAGATGATTTGATTTATTCATTTTAATTCTGATAATAATAGAATGTGATTGGCTAACGAGAGTGAATTCTTTTTATTATTCACTGGTGTAAAGAATTTATATCATTATGTAGCTAAATATGTGAAAATAATTTGTGCGTTATTATTTAGTCGTGGAGAAAAATATATATTCAACTCCAACAAGACGTCTAAGGATAGTTCTTGAATAGAGGAGCTCAGTCTAAGGTCAGTGTGGCCAACAAAAGTATGGTTTTTATCATTGCGAACATCTATATTGCTTCATTAAAATAATGAATACACCCCCGAAGATACGCTTCGGGGGTGTATTCATTATTGAAAACTTGAAATTTAAATTGACTTTTTAGCTGAATACTCAACATATCGGTGGCTAATAATCCTAGAAACTTTTGACAAGTCACTATTTCATTTCTGTTATTCTGTCACTAGTAATGTCAGTTATATTTATTTTTGTCGATATTCGTTTAATTATGTGTATGTCCATTTTCGATTAGATTTTTGTAGCATTTCTAGTTAGTTGTATCTCTATTCTTCTAATTACTTTTTCCACTGACATCTGACATAAATAGTGACAGATAACAGAAATGAAATGGTGACATGCCAAGATTTCCTAGAATTATTGGCCAACGATATGTTGAGTATTCAGCTAAAAAGTTATTTTAAATTTCAAAATATACACTTCGGGGGTGTATTAATTATTTTAATAAAGCAATATAGATGTTCGCAATGAAGCAAAAATCTTATGTTTTGAATGGTAGACCTTAACTGTCATTCTTGTCATAAAAATCACTTTTTTTTGGCCACACTGACCTTAGACTGAACTCTATTGGTCACGATTTATTTTATAGGTATAGTTCGATTAGTTCGCGTATTTATTGGGACGATTTACAAATTAGTTCAGAACTAATTATTGACGTCCCACATGTAATCTTCGACGTACTGTTTCAATTGAAACCGAAATTCTAGAAGCATTCAAAAGACGCTGCTGTATAATAATGCGACAAGTACAAGCAAACACCATGTATTCAAAACTCAACCCCATTATATTTCAAAGTACGCTAAAATGAAATTTCACTTGACAGTTCTATTATTTTTTTCATATATTTCAGTTAATTAAAACTTCAAAAATATAGTTCATGAAAGCTTACATGAACATTCTTCATTTTGATTTATTATGTTAGGTATTTAAATTTCTTTGTCGTGAAACTGAAGTATTTTAGTCATTTTTCAAAAGTATTTCTCTGACATAAATAGGTAAATTAAAAAACTCTTCTCCGCATGGCTCTTTCGCATTTTTGTTAATTTTATGTTCACAGAAAAACAACTAATGAAGTAATTGCCTCAAAAGCATCTGAGCATTATGTATGTGCACCCTCGCGAGTAATGTTTGTATCTTGTTTAATTCGTTTAAAAGAGACTTCAAAATGATTTCAGTAAAATGTCAATGGATTATTTGTCTACAGTTTTACTTCTACTTGAATTGGACTTGCTGATTACAGAAATCATTCTTGAAACGTCCTTCCTTTTCTATAGTTCATATTAGAACTCTCGCCAAAATTTACAGCAGATCTGATGCCCAAAGATAGGAAAACTGTCAAATCTATAGTCTGTTAACGAGGCATTGTAAGCTCAATAGACATTTAAAGCTAATGGGATTGACAAACGAATATATGTGCAGGTTTTGTCACCTAGACGAAAAAACGGCAGAACACATTCTATGTCAGTGCGATAGCCAGGTAAATGTGCGGTTTTTTGCATTAGGCGAAGAAAAGGCAGATAGCTATATGAAAGGTTCAGTCTCCACGCTAATAGACTTTTTAAAACGAATCAGGCTGAATGTAACCTAGAGTTTAGAGGACCAAAATAGATCTGAAAGGGTCGCAGTGGAATGGGTCAAAAGCCACCTCACAAAATCTATCTATCTATCCATCGTAATATCGGCAGCTCTCATTATCCAATTCGTCCAATGTACTTATGTAAATCTATGACCAGTTTAGATCATTCCTACTAAAGGGTTTTGTAATGTTTCGCTTCACGATGATTTTTGTTAAGCTACAAAATGGTGGGGAGACACTCAAAGATGCTAGAGACCCTTTTTTGATGATACGTATCATGATTATAATATCGTGGCACCCAATCTTAAGATATTCAATCAATTGCTTCGTGTCAGTTTTTTTGTTTTTCTGCAGTCTCAAGCTAACCTTGGCTTATAAAGTTTCGTGTCTTGCATTTTTTTCTGCTGGAAAGATGTGATGTCTTTTGGTCAATATAAAAAGTTAACAATAATATTTAAATAAAAGTTATAAATTCCCTTGAAGCTAATTTCAATAAATCATAAGAACGTTGAATCGTTACATAAATAGAAGTAGGAAGATCGTACGTACGAAGTCAAGTTCAGAGCGTGAAATAAACATAAATAGTATTATTTATATTTACTTATGATGAACTTGACTTGTCGTATAAATATGCAAACGATAATGTTTTAAGAACCACTATTAATATTAGTGTTAATGTTAATGTGAATGTTAGAGTATGCATATCACAATTCATAAGTAATAAGTAGTATAATGTATAGTAGTAAGTTTAAGTAATAAATAGAACGTATCCCAGTGCTACAGGTAGTTGTTTTATTCCTGTAAGATGACCCTCCGAGTGACCAGCAACTTCATCAGTTGAGAGGCCGATCCACGTCGAATACCACCCCGTAAAAACCACATTACAAAGATAGTAGGAGAGCTTTCTAATACATTGGCTCATCTGTGTACCAAAAGATGTATTATTATACCTTGTTTTTAAACCATTTTTGGTGCTCTTTTATGTCAACGTCAAATGGTGTCTCAAGATCTGATTGCTTTGGCATTACATCAGTTATTGTTGGAGATTATGTGCTTAGAATATTCTGTAGCACTTATTGCCACCTGTTTCGTTACAATCATGTTTTCCCTCCTATTTCTGGCAGATTTCTTTGTGCTGTAAATTGATTAGTATTTGATAAATTTTCCTCGCCATCACCGTGACAGGTCAGGTTAAGTGTATTGGGTTTAAACCACCTTTATTTCTAATGTTAACATCGTAATATAATCAACTTTTCGACTTGTTTGTGTTACTCTTGAAAAAAAAGACTGTGATTCTCTATCTAATAAAATTTCACTAAATAATTATGGAATTTTGATTTTAAATTAAGTTTCGCTTATAATGGTATCCATTCAATTTCACAGCTTTAATTTAAACTTGTCCTGTAATTATGAATACTGCCTTTGCCCGCTACCAATTTAATCTAAAAATATAACTCACCCTTTAGGCTGCTAAGACCCTTTTATAAACCCACACACATATACACGCATTTTAGTAATTTGAAATCTGGGTGACGAATGTGCTTTTCCTCCACTTTAATTACAAAATTATGTTTCATTGTTCCAATATGCGACAATATTTATTTTTTAATTCTTTAGAAGAAAAAAAAATGCGATATGTTTTTTAAAAAGTTTGTGAAAGTGTGATGGCACCAGCTTTCGCCATTTGCCACATCTAGGGGAAATTTAAAACGAATTTGCTCTTATATTTTCATTTCATTTATATGATTACATAGTTCAAAATAAATTTGCTTTTTGTTGATATTCGATTCTAATATTTTCACGAGGGGTAAACCACTGATAAAAAAATGTGTACACTATTTTCTGTATTTTTCAGGTATTGTCCAAGTATTTTTTTCAAGAAAACCTCTATTTCTATTTTCATGAAAACATATGTGATTAAGAAATGTTCTAATAGAAATTAGAAGCATTTTCTAATGATACTAGTATTTTTTAGAGTGTTTTCTGTACTTTCAATGTATTTTCTCTAATTTGTACACTATTTTTCTCAGTGGTTTACCCCTCGTACTTTCATTCATTTCTTCAGGTATCTTTTCTTCTTCCCAACACTTAGTTATTCCACAATTTTACCCATATTTTCGATCATTTCTTCAGTTATTTTGTCACGTTATCATTTTTCAACCTATTTAATTATCTCTGTGAAGTCATCCATGGCTATTTCTTCATCATGATAGTCCTGCATTGTTTGTATTTCTTCTCCATTTAATTTATTGTGCTTTTTCCATTATATGATAATTCTACAAAATATTTCCTTTGTCTTTCCACTACTTTGATATATTCTGTTAACATTTCCTGTTTTCCTTATTAGTTATGTGTTATGTGATTTTTGTAAAATAGTTTTTGGTGACTTCAGAAATACTACTCCTTTTTTCTGCAAATTGTTTCCATTGATGTTCTCTTGCAAATTTAACTAATTCATTGGTTTTCTTTCTCTCGGTTTCATGTTTCTCATACTCCTCTATTGTCCTAGTCCCAAGTTATTTTCTCCACATCTTTTTCTTTATTTTTATTCCATCTATTATTTCATCATCAGAACATAGCAAAAGAACTAAGTTGGGTATCTGAGAAGTAAAGTTTTGACCAACCCAAGGTTGAAGCTATCAGCAATACAACAACTAACTTTAGACTGTTAAAAAACTGTAAAGAAATATAGATGCTGGGACATGAAGGAATTGCAGGATGAATTGACGGACCAGTTAGCTGAAGAAGTCTCTAAAAGACACTCCATAATTCCGGAACTCTTTTGTGGAATCACAAAAGGATTGAATAAGAGGAGAAATAAGGAACTGGCTAGACTGATACCGACCTGGTCATTAGACACTGAAGGAAACATCTGCACAAGATTTATTGTTATGTTTTGTGAATTCCCAATGTAACAGTTTATCGAGGAATTTGAACACCAAAGCGACATCTATTCTTCTGTCATGTTTTGATTGAATTCACTATCCTTGAAAAAGAAAAATAGCGCACGCCATAGAAGTCGACCGTTGTAGCAGAATTATTACACTAACTCAAAAAGTTACAGACTATATTAATATTAATTTATTTTAATTAAAGAAATAGTTGTTTATGTAGGAAGTTGAAAAAAATGTGCCTTGAAGGATGAGTTTAGCGAGCTATAATATTAATTATTTTAGAACGTGTTTATTTACAAGAACCAAAAAAAAGGGGAACTAAAAATTAACGATCGCACTTATTGTTTATATATAAAAAATGTCTACATTTCTTGCATGGAAATGGTAATAAAAATGTTATCAATTACTACTACTACTAGGTACTACTGTTGAAACTACTGACAACAAAATGACAAATGACAACTATATGCGTCAAGCACTGCTCCTGAATCGATAAGGGCTTAGGACTAAATATCCTGTCCCAAAATATCCTGCCAAAAATATCCTGCCGAAAAAACCCATCCTGTAATATCCCCTACCAAAAATAGCCCCTCCAAAAATATCGCTTCGCATTTCACCTTAGAAAGTTTTGGATGGGAGGGATGAATGCATTGTAATGATTTCAAGAAGGGGAAGGGAATATAATAATTGGATTCACCCTTCTTAAACCAACTAATAGATAGACTTGTATCTTGGCTCAGATATATTTTCAGTTAGGGATATTCTTGAACAGGATTTTATTGGCTGGGGATATTTTTGGACGGGGTTTTTTTGTAAGGATATTTTTGGATAGGATATTTAGTCGTGCTACCATCAAATAAAATTCTAAATAAATTGTTTTCAAACGATATATGGTCGAAAAGATACGAATTAAGAAAAAAAATGGATAGTAGATATAAGGATTTAAATGGCATAAATTTCAGTATTATGAAATCAGTCTATTTTGAACCTTTCCCTAAGAAGGATTACATGTCCCGCAAAGTATTAAATTTTACCCTTATACCTGATAGAAAATCCCTTCGGGCTCGAAAACCGTTAACGTAGTTTTCGATTGAACAAAAAATTGAATTGTATAGGTATTAGTGAAGTTTTTAATCGTTTTTAAGTTCAAATTTTATCGTGCAATATAAATAATTGGAGTTCCTATAATACCCTTCTTGGTGTGCGTCATCGATTGTTAATGTCCTAACACGTTACGTTGGAAGAAATGGAAAAAAGGCAGGTCTGTGATTAATCCTGATCAAAATATCATAATAAAGAACTGTTTAAATGTATTACAAATGTTAACCCTGATCTTTGATTTAAAAAATTTGATTAGTTGATGTTAGGAATACGCGCTAGCGCGACCTATCAATCGGGGGAAACTACAGCATCCAAAATTGGATGCAGACGTACCTTTTTGGTATTGGCAATGTGTTTCGTCTTTTTCTACAGTCCCACTGACAGTTCTCGTTAGGTCTGTACTGTGTTGTTAACGGTTTATTATTATTTATGAAAAGTGAATATTAATCTTATTGTTATAATTATTTAATTAATACAGAAATATGCTTAGATACACGGAAAAATATCAGCATTTTGAAGGTTCTCAAGTATTTTCAGTCAGAAAAAGAAGCTGTAATTATTAATTTCAAAGCCTTTTCGAATTTGGCTGAGTACGACCCTGATGATTTTATTTATCAAATTTAAGGATAGGTATATTATGTCAAAATCGCAAATAAAATAAACGACATATCGAAAACCCGGATATACGTCACAAACGATGACGCACACCAAGAATGCTTTTGAATGTACTATACCATAGAGAGTCGTTTACAACATTTTTTCTTTCCAAGTTTTAGTTTTATATTCAAATGTTAGCAATCACAAAATCGTAATTTATTTGTAACAAAGTGTATCTGAAATAGTAAACAAAGTTTCTCCTGACCGGAGTCTTTGAACGAACTATATTTCGATATAGAATAAAAAGTATAAAAAATGCTTCCTATTAAAAAGCAGTTTATTTGAATAGACGTTAGGCTTGACAAATTTCGGAATGTCAAGAAATGTTAAGGAATGTCAAATGCATTAGTTAATAACCAGTTTTTTTTAATTAAAATTTACTCTGCAGGTACTGAGAGGTTGTTAACTTATATACATACAATAAAACTTTTTTTCAATTTATTATTTACATACAAAAGTTTCTGTAAAACGCAAGATACAAAGTTTTATGCCTAAGTATGTATAGTTGCTTATTCTCAAAAGTAAAATGACATTTTTTAAAATAAAAAAGGTAAACTACAAACGAAATAACGGGAGATGTGGCCAGGTTTGGTATGTTCGTATTTTTCGGCAGATACAAGTTTGAACGACATGGAATAAATAACGAACTAGATCTGTTGGTATTTTTTGTAAAGACAATTTTTTTTACTTTCATCTGGATGTGAATTCCATAAATCCACAATTTTTTATACCTAACTTTAGTTGCCTATAGTTCGTTAACTAAGGAAGTAAGACACAAATTTTACATGAAGTATTATCATCATGTTTGGCTCCTTTATTATCTCTCATCTTTCAGTACGAATCCCTGGGGACCCTGTATTATACTGATATTCTGTATTCCCAAAATAGGATTACGCTGTTCTTTTTTCCGTGGTATATCTCTATTACAACGGTAGAGAGATCGATATTTGTTAGTACAGAGACAAACTTACTGAAAAGAAATTTAAAAAGTTAAACTATTAAGTTCTTCCATAGCTGAAACATTTTTTAACAGGATTATTTCCTATTTTATTAGATTATAACTTCTAAAACTAGTAGGTAATACTAAAGAAAATACAATCAAAGCAGAAAATTGATTGAAATACTTTTAATTATTAGTTTGACAACGCACTGGCTTCGGAATGCTTTCAATTCCATCTAAGGACATGTTTTTATTAGAATTACTATGTTTCTTGGCCAAGTAATGATGTACTAAATAAGAACAAACCACATTAACAGTAACAACTATAGTTAGTTGTTCAAAATAAAAGCAATTTGTGTTTTTTCGTGTCTGTATAGTGGTGTTTAAATGGGTTCTTCGATGTCAAATTGAGGTAAATTCTAATGAATATATTTCGTCCAGATTTTATAGTTGAATACTGTGGAAATTCTCGAAAAGGAGAATAAAATGTTTTTAACTATACAATCGATTGAAGAAGATTTGTTGCTTTGTGGTTAAGAAGTTGGATGATAGATTCATATATTTAACGCAATTTTGATAACATACGGCAACTGATGAAATAATTTTTGAACAAAGTAACAATCAAATAATGATAATAGGAATTTTAAGTGACAGGCAGCTTGAAATAAAATGTAGTTACTTTATTAACTCAAATACTAAATAATGATGAATATTTGAATGTTTTCGAACCTGACGTTCCAGATATTTATGAGACATGACAAATGACAACACCTCTGTAATAATACACTATAACCACTTTGCAAATGGCTGTTGACATCTAAAATATTGCTTAATATTTAATGGATATATTAAACTTCAATGACATATATCTTCCTTTTAAAAAAATTGTCAACTGAAAACGTATTTTGGCATTTATTTGCTGTTCCGTTTTTATTTTCATATTATCACTTCTCTGCATCCATATAAAAGCCTGCTTTTAATCCTTTCAAGACGAGGCATGAATCAAAAATAATTTAATTTTCAGTTGCCCACAGTTGGGCGCCATTCACGTTACGTTATATATTTTTAAATTATTCTGTAATATCTGATGATATTTCTATTTTCTCTTCTTGGTGCTTAAGAGTAGGCTTCTAAGGACCTAGAGTTTAGAATCAATATTAAAAAAGCTCACAGGATGTACAGTCAAAGTCAAATGAAACGCACAACTAGATTAGGTTGAGACTGCATTATTTGAACATCTGCTATCCTCATCAAACAGATCTACGTTTTTTAGGAGACAATTGAAGTATTTCTAATACATTTTAGCGAATGGTTACCATAAATCATTGAAACTAATTGAATTTTTATGAATTTTGGTGTTTGCCTTGTGCGTTCGATTTGTCTTTTACCGTACGCATTAGCTAATTGATAATTTTACTATCTTTGCTTGTCCGCTCAACCGAAAGTTTGAGGAAATATCCTCTTCTTAAATTTCCACTAGTATTTTTCCTGGTGAGATTACTCAATACTCACCGTTATCGAGATTTCTGTTCCTTTCAAAGAGAGTTTCAGCCACCAGCATTGTAGATTTTGCGTCGCTCCAGAATGGTTTCGGTCCAAAGAATGGATTCATCAGTATTTTCTGGCATTTTTAACTCAGGTTATCGTGACCTTGGTCTTCAAGTGCATTTATAAAGCACCTACACAATCCCTTACTAACTTTGAATAGGGGACTTCGGTCCAAGTTGCCAACCCAAAAAATTTCACATTTTTCTACCACTGGGGAAAGAAAATTTCCGGACGATTTTGTCATGTAAAGGTTCATATTGTTTATAAATATCCGTAAACGGAGTCTCGAATCTTCAAATTCAAATTAGATATATATCGATATTTGTAAAAATTATATTTGATTGGCTAAAAGTTGTGTTGGAGCACCTGATTTCACGTCAATAATGTCATCCATCTTTAGGGGTTGCGTTCAGAAAACACAACTGTTGCAGAACCGCAAAAATATTTGGCATGAAAGATTGCTAAATCCGGTCCTACTACTACTTGCTTAATACCTTTTTTTATGTGTTTTATGCCAAACCAAATGCTATTAAAACGTACTGTAGCACATCGTATTGAAATCGACACAATGTTGCGCTATCAAAGTTTTTTTTTACAACGTTCATCAATTTAATTACGTCAAACCTAGTCTAACTACTTCGATCACTGCAAATGGGTGAATGGATGATAAAAAACGCATAAAAACGCATTCAGTAACCGATTATTGTAGGAACGTTAAAGTTACGTCAACAATTCTGAACCGTTTCTAAAAGTGGCACGTAGGGTAATGGGCCATTAAATTCGATATTGACTTAGTAAAGACAAGATAACCTTTTTTAATGGGCCATGATATTTGTGTTTGCAAGGCTTTCTTGTTCTGGAAAACGATATAAAAGAGGGAAAAAGTGCATTTGGTGGTCGATCGGTTTAATTTTCTATGAGATCCTAATAACTGGAGTTTAAAGGTTTGATGTAATTTTATACTGTCGTCTTTTTGTTTTTTAAATTATCCCATATTAATCCCTGTATTTATAACCCTTAAAAATGCAATACGCATATATACAGATAGTTTAAAAATGAGAGAAGGCTCAGGATATGGAGTTTACTCCAGAGCACTAAGCACAAGGATTAAGTGGGGAATGGGAAACAATACCAGCGTGGTTCAAACAGAACTGGCTGGTATCTCAATTGCCACAAAAGAACTAACAATCTGCACTGATAGTAGACAAGCCTTGAACAGACAACGTGTTATATCAGGGCTAGTACTAGAGTACCACCAAGATTTAGCTAACGCCTCGGCAGATAACAATATTATCCTGAGGTGGGTTAGAGGACCCGACAGGAGTAAAGGTAATCGCATTGCCGATTCTTTAGCCAGGGAAGCGGCTGGACTAAAAATTTTAGGACCCAGTGACACCTACGGCCTAACGACTTTGACAATTGCGGAACCAGCCAAACGTCACACCCATGCTCAATCCCTTAAGAGCTGGGATGGAATCGAAGGATGCAGTCTTGCTAGGATCACCCTGGGCGACCCTGGAAAGCTGGCGCCGAAAAAGTATTTGACAGTGACCAGGAAAAACCTACGCTCAACAGTAGGATTTCTGACTGGCCACTGTCAACTGAGGAAACACCTCTATACTATGAGGCTAGTGGACACACCTCTATGCAGAATGTGTGAACAGGAAGATGAAACTGTCAGGCATGTCTTATGCGAGTATCCGGAGTTATTGTCGATAAGAGAGTGTGTGTTCGGTGAGTCTTGGCCTACTCCTGCCGATATAAAGGAGATGTCTCCTAGTGACCTGTCCACCTTCCTGAGAAGGACAGGATGGACGATGATATACTCTACAGATAAAGAACCCTTAAAAATCCTTTAAAAATTGTTTTCAGTCCTTCTCACATTCCTCTTTCATTCCCTTGGGTGCGAAACGGTTGTTACCTATAGTAAATTAAAATCAAAAATCGACCTGTTTCGGGAATTTCCAATATTGTTGTTTATTTAGCTAATAATGAATTTATATGCGTTAACTTTATGGTCTACCTGTATATATTATTATACCCTGTGTAAAGGTTGGAATTTCTGTAGAAGACAAGTGGCTTTTAACGGTATTATACACCTGGGACCGACTCATTTCGCCGAAAAGACAAAAATTGTCTCGTAATTTAAGATAGACCGCTTACAAAATTGAAAAAGTATCTTTTTCTATTGCTTTATCGGTTGTTCCACATGAAACAATAAAATACGAACATAAGAGATTCTGTAATGATAAATGTAATGAAATTGCAGTGGCAGTCCTAGAATTTCTGTGGCCCTATGCTTAATAAGTTTTGGAACCCCTCCTGTCAGTTTTCACTTTGTTTTCTCTACAATTTTTCAATTATTTATATTCATACGTAGTTTAAATTATTGTGAAACTAGTTTTAATTGTAAATTATGCAATTTTTATTATAAGATTAACCATGTGATAAAAATTCGAGGTCAAGAATCCTGACAAGGTCACTGACAATACCAATATCAGTCAATTGACGGAGTGAGAGGGAAGAACACACGCACGCGCTTGCCAATAAGAAGTCAGCAGGTTAGGCTTTTCGATAAAAAATCACCAATTATGTAATTCGGAGGGAGTGGTAATTATGGTTTTCGTACAACGCTGCCAGAGCTGGAAGAAGCCCATAACAAATTCGAAAAGTGCACATCTCTTACTATCCATAAATCATAAATTGAAAAAATGATGTGGATAGAAAAATGATGTAAATAGAAAAAATCCAAGGAAACAAGCACATTAAAGAATTAACGTTCAATCATATTGGTAATATTGTTAATAATAAAAAGTCCACTTTCTAATTATTATCACTACATACTTAGCACTTTAGCTTTTTCATAGTTAAACGTGGCATTATCGAATGTTTTCGACTGCATTCCTTTCACGGCTTCAGATAAACTTGCCAAAGTATACACAGGGACGGGCAAAATGAGTGGAACATCTTAATATATGTCTTAATTATAACTTGTACTATTTGGAACTCATCCGAAAGGTGGCTTATCTACATTATCTCTCGTGTTCATAGGTATAATGCCTGCGAGCTGTGATATGTTACTCGCCCCTACTCGTCTGAAGTGTTTCGCTGCAGGTGGTACCCCAGTGGCCATCCAAGTACTAACCGCGCTTGATACTGCTTCACTGTAATTATCGCATCATTTCCACTCATTTCGCCTGACCCTGTGTAATGCTGCACTATTAGATTAGTCGCATCTTTAGTTTGAGACATACCTTTACAATTAACCAATTGCAACAACTACAATTCCTGTAAAATCGGGCTCAAGAAAATCAATAATAGACTTTTCTGGAAATTCCTTCCTAACAAAGGAAACGCCAAAAAAAGCACATAATGCTAGCGTAATATTTTGTAGTAAGTTATAACTGTAATATACTTATTTCTGTTTATTTATAAAATAACCTCGAATACATGCCTGAACCCTATTCTCCGTTATAATCGGCTCACAGCTTCCATGACACCGATTAACTTAGCGGGGAATAAAAAAAGTTATATGATTACTGCAATCGATAAAAGTATGGAGAATAAAAATGGAAGATAAATCTAAAAGCTGTTTTAGACGTTTCTATTGTACTACTTTATTATATTTTTAGAAATCAGCTTTATTAAAAAATATTTCTCCGAGTGTGTGTAGAAAATTTGGAAACATAAAGCTATTTAATTTGGAGGACATTTTCGATACAAAATCAATATGCATTGATGGCACGTCTTCGTCAGTTTCGTCATCGTCTTCTTCTGCTATTAGTTCATTGAAGATGCTCTTCTTTTTATTCAACGCAATTATATTCTGGTGAATTTAGCAGATAGTAGAGCACCAGAGATATGGTGGAGGAAGGTCTAACATTACTTCTAAGGCTGCTCAAGAACTCGAGAAGAATCGATTCCAAAAACAATGGAAACCTCAACCGTAATTCTAAGCATTAGACAAATTGATTATTTGTATATTCCATTACCATGGTCGTTGATTAGGCATCTCCCTTTCACCTTCATACCCTTGGAATAAATCCCTATTTAATTAAAACTCCAAATTGCATAATTGAATGTAGCAAAAGCAAAGCTTTCATTTTATATACACATAGTGGTTAATTTTTTACAATTTTTTCTCTTTAAACTTTGAAAAAATGACCTTGTTATGTTGGTAGGTATAATAAGCTGTATGTTGTCGTTGATTTCTGGCCAAAAAAAGAATGAGAAAGGAAATATTTTCAAACATTTCGAGGAATGATTAACGACTTCG
>CAJUYI010004802.1:3045-17372 GCA_910591695.1 Galerucella pusilla
AAAAACGTCATTCAGTAACAAAAACGTCGTTAACAATGTTTCCAAAGTGAGTGTAGAGCTTAATATCACTAAAAACGTCATTCAGTTACATGTGAAGCTCATCTTAGTCCTGTAAACCAAAATACTGTAAAAAACTATCATGGAGTTTCTACTGTCTCTAGGACCAATTGATTGGGGTGACAATAACTTACATTTTAGCTAGTAGATTTAGAAATATGTACATAAGTTAGGTTATGTTGTAAATGGTACTGGACAATTACTTACCAGTGGCGTTTTCATCGGCAAATGTCAAAAAATGAAGTATTCCTTTGGAGATATGATAATCTTTCAAGTGATTCATCAGATGCGTACCGTACCCTTTGATTTGTTTGTTGGACGTAACGGCGCAAAAGACGATTTCTGTGAAACCCTGCGTTTGAAACGGTCTAAAGCAAATACCGCCTATCGGTCGGTTATCTTGAATCAAAGCAATCGTTCGATGTTTCCTAAAAATCGATTTGAATACATAACAAAAGGAAAATCCCCTGAAAACTCTACTTACGGATCGAATAGAAGCTGTGTAATGTATTCAATGGGCATACGAGGTAATTGATGCGAAAAAACGTTCTGTAGACCGATTAGCCACAACATGGTTTGTTTTGTAACCGGTTTAGTAAGACTGTTACCGATTACGTGGAGCTGGATGATATTTCGTTGCTCTTCCAACTTTGGAACTTCGTCTGTTGCTGGAGCATCTTCAGAGAACACCATCTTAACATATCAATAAACATTTTTTTACGTTTTATGCCTTGCCAATGTCAGAAGTCAATGTCAAAAGTCGATGTCAAAAGTCAACGTCAAAAGTCAATGTCAAAAGTCAATGTCAAGAGTCGATGTCAAGAGTCAATGTCAAAAGTCAATTTATTTAATACTTACATCTGGCCCTGTCATATAATTGGGATCGTCAATAGTGGCTATGATTTCAGCCACTGTATCTTTTGGTATATCTTCGAAGTGATCTTCAGCTGCGAATTTTCTCCTTTTAGTTTCTCTCGGCGTTTCGGATGTCCTGGCTGTTTTCGTAGGATTAAGGGAGGTTATTGTGAATCCTTCTCGATCCGTTTGGCCTAAAGTAACTTTTTCAAACTCGGATTTTTTTGAACTACCGGCTCCACCTCGAATTAAAAAAAATTTATTATAAACATTTTATACTAAAACACTAAAAACCTACCTTTTAATCTAGAATCGAGTAACGATTGAAAATGTAGAGATGTGGATTTAAATTCCGGGTCCCAAATGGGAGAATTAGATGCATAGATTTCTTCATCTAATTGAGTTAAAAATGGTGGGAAATTGGTGAGTAGAAATTGTCTTCTATCCGGCGGCATTGTATCCCTTTCCCTGTAAAACTGATCCATAATTTGTTTACGGATGTATTTAAAGATCGCTCTTAATAGTGTCCTTCCGAATACCATGGTGGTATCAAAATGTTGTAAAGAGTCGCAGAATGTGGGGACGTAGCAAAATACCAACCACCTGTAGACAAAAATATCTTGGATTTCATATTCAATGAAAATTCAAGAAAAACAAGAAAAGAAACAATGATACTTGTAAATATTAGACGATGATCGAATGTCAATAAACGTCAAAACAAACTGGGGAAATTTAGCAGTTGATCTGACAACTGCTGTAAATTGCCCTGGCTGTTGAGGATTAATTGTATTTACAGAGAAAATTTTATGCTCTACAATTCAGTTACCACCATTTTTAATTTATCATTGACCATTAACTAAATATTTAGCAAAAACTATATTGAATAAAGTTTGGAGCGCTGTAATTGAAAACCTATGCGTTATACATAAAAAAGTTTCGGATAAAAAAGATGGCAAATATTATTATCTACAATAATGATTTCCACAATTTTTGTCGTACGATGCGCGGTTCGCGAGATATTTAATAAAACGTGTTTTTCAAGATGGAGGTTGAAGTGAAGCCCATGACGTCAACTTGGATTTACATTCATTTTCAAAGAGAAAAATACCTGTTGCCAAACATTTTTTACAAAAAATACCCGGCTCTTGGCCTACAAAGATATCTTGGATTTAATATTCAATGAAAATTCAAGAAAAAAAAGAATTTGTTTGAGAATTATCGCAAAAATAATCATGGACTTTCATAATATTTTCCTCTGATTCTCAAAGTATGATGTAGTCATTAAAAAAACATACACTGTACTTAAAACTGCAAATATAGTGTTGTTTCATGTGACAATTTAGTTTAAAAAAAACATTTTCTACTTACCTTGTATACTCTATTTTGTATTTCATGGCTTCTTCTTGACTGACAATATGCTTTTGGCTACTCGGACAAGGAAAATCCCACGTGTTCAAGCAATGGAACAATATTTTCACCAGTTCGTACATGGTTTTTAATTCTTGTTGACTGATGTGGGAGAATTTGTAAATTAGTAAATTTGTGACTGCCTTATGAATGCTGGGTTTTTGAAACGGTGGTTGACCTAAAGGCCCTTCTACTACTGGTTTGTCAAGTGTTAAAACACATTTCCTTAAAAGCTGAAATCATTATTGTCAAAAATATATAGAGAAAGTAAAAAATACTAAATACCCTAAATATATACAAGTATACTTTGTGAGTTTCTTGATTTTCTTCTTTACTCATAGCAGTATACATATTGTCAACATCTACAACCATACTTAAAAGTCTGTTTAGTTCTTGTTCGGGTTTATCTACCAAGTGGGATATATGCATTTCTAGAAATTATAAACGATTAAAAAACAAAAATTAAATCAAAAAACAATTATACCTAGTAAATGTTCACACCTACAAGGATCTGTAAATGTAGGGTTCTGTTGATTACTATCTACCCTTTTCCAACCAATACAGTCACACTTTTCAGCCTGAAAAGACAAATTTGAAGGTCAAAACATTCTTCAAGGATTAAAGCACATACCTGGCATTTAGAGTAAACAGCTAGTTTCAACAATTTTTTGTTGTATGGCAAAGAAAGGACTGCCTGTTTCATCTGTTGTATTCGCTTTAAATTGATTAATCGAGAGGCATACTGATCAGTTTTACCTTGAAAGTTTAACATCTTCTGACCTGTATGCTCATTCATATTGCTTCCAGATGCATCCGTTAGGTCATGAAGTTGTTCTGCCATGGTTATTTTCTGGAAGTTTAATTGTTTATTCAGTTTATTCCTTTTTGTTGTTTTATTGATTGTCAGCTGCTGAAGGAAAACATAACCTACAACAAATGTAAACTTAGAAGTAATTATATATTAACAGTACAGTATTGTTATACTAACGTATGTTTAATGCAAGTTCACCTTTGTTTATCACAATATTTTATTATTCCTAATTTTTAATCTACTTTACACATCACCCACTTTTAGCTTGGGCTTGGGTGGCTACCCTATATAATATGCAACCCACAATCCACATGCAATTTGGGTTGTCTAATCCATCGAGCAAACTATATTTTTTATATTTTCAATGAAAATAAAGTGCTATATTAACTATTTACTGAGTAATACGTCTATGTGTATCAATAATGTACAAATTTTATGAGATAGTTTTTCGATATAATAAGCTAAAAATTAAATTATATTGAGTTGCATTGCGGGTTACCTACCTACTAACACAACGAAGGTTTATCTATCGTGTAATAGGTGGTCGTACAAATCAATTTCATACTTGTGGAATTTAATTAAGAACAAAAATTTAAATATTGGTAATAATTATATGAATTATTTTGAGTATTGAAATTAGTGCGTTACTATGTGAACCGACCTTAAGCTTTTAAAATACCTTGGTAAGTGGTATTCTAGTTGGCTTTACAGTTTGACAGTTTATAGCAAGTGTGTGTCTCTTTCCGTTTGTTGTATTTTTAATTAATTTATAATAATTATAAGTTTAATAATAATTAGCATATTAAAAGTGGTGGAATTTGGAAAGCTGACACCTAGTATTTGGCGTATAGGTAATATACTTTATTATTTTATAACTTTTGTATGGAAAATAGGGGGTTACTATGTGAGGTGACCTTGAAATTTTTTAAAGATTTTGCTAGGTGCTGTGTAATAAGAGTGATAATAGTTGGCTTTGCAATTTCGACAGATTACATGGCGTGTCTATTTCGTTGCATGTATTTTTTATCTTTACTTTATAAAATCATTAATTGTGCTGAAGTGGTGCAATTTGGAATGTAGAGCTGTTGCTGATCTTCAAAATACCTACCTAGCGCTAGCAGTTCTGGTAAATAACGATTTCTATATAAATGTGTGTGTAATTTTGGAATTTAATTTTTGTACAACACAATGATTTCATTGCTTGCTACAATACATTTATATATAGGTACAAATATTATTGCAAAGAAAGTTAAATAAGTCAACAAATTACAAATTGCCATTTGTCTCCATATCAGATAGTTAGCTTTATGAGGCTTAAAACATTCAGGCCACTTGTCCACTTGGGACAGCTTAAATCTAGAATGTGTCTCTGAGGTAAATTGTCATATTATATTTATTGTGTAGACAGAATTTTCTGAGAATTATTTTTATTTATTAAGGAGGTCGGCTTTATGGAACATAACATTATAAAGCTGAAAAACTGACCAATAGAAATCTAGATTTTAAAATACCCAAGTAGGCAGACCCAATATTTTCTGTAGAATGTTTGACAGTTTCTATAAAACAATATCAATTTTATAATTTTTTTTACAGATTTAATCGCTTGTGTCTCGGTCCTTAAAACGCGGTTTGCTAAAAGGTAGGTGGTTGTTGTCATGAATAACAAAAATAGAATTTAAAAAGAGATTTAAAACAGTTTTTAAAATTTACTGATTAATTTTTTGATTTAATTATTTTATTTTCTATTTCTGTTATTCAAAAAGTATGCCTGAAATGTTTTTGCTATTAACAATTTTCTGAATACTTATGATATTTTTATAAAGAAATGAAATATTGGAAATACCCCAGCAAGAGGATATTTTTATGCGTATTTTGTTTGTGTTTCTTCTTTTTCAGGTTAAGTGTTTTTCAGCGCATCATTTTGTGAGCAAATCGGTTAATATTTAGCAGTAAAGTAGTAAAGACAATTTAATATTTTTGAATTTCAATAGTTATCAAAACAAAACAAAAATAGACAATTCTTATCTTAATTTTAGGAATATAACTTGAAAAGAATTTTCTTAAATTCATTTTAATCATCTATATATATTATTTTGAATATTAGTAAGAAAATGAATAGGTAAACATATTATTTTAAATTAAAATTATTTTGTTTGAAATAGCAAAACAGTCTCACAGAAATTTTTAGGTAAATGGAATATTACAGGCAGCTCAAAAGTAAAAGTTTGGGCATGGGAATGGACAGGAGAGAACTAAGGGTGTTTCCAATTTAAACAATTTTTTAATTGTTAGGTACATTTTTTAACTGAAATTTTTTTTGTGGTAACATAAATTTTCAAATTTATGTGTGTGTTTGAAATAGAATATATCTGATCACATATTTTTCCTTTGGGTACAATGAGGACTTGAAGTTTTTGAAAATCTTTGTTTTTTCAACTCAATCACTATAAATTTTTTTAAATATTTTTAATATCTTGCTTAGAAAGTTTAATATTTAACTAAAGACACTTTTTGTGCCCAAATTAATTGGACTACTCGCTAATTTTTGTGGCACTTTGGTTATCAAGTTTTTTTTTCAAAATTAGACTTAATAAATATTAATTGTTTTGATAATGGAATTCCCTTTCTTTTCAAGTAATTATTAGGGTTGAACATTTTACTTTTTGATTCTATTTTTGGCAATTCTGAAGTTTAAAATATTTTTGATTCTCGTACTTTTCCAAATTAGAATTTTGAAAAAAAAACTTGTAACTTTAGTGTTTGGGTAATATGGTAAAATTTTCACGGACTAAAAGGACTGTTGGGTTACACTCATCTACCCTATACTGACCGAATTGTATGTATTTAATTTAGTAAATTACAACATGAGATGTGTATTTTTATACAGTACTCTAAAATCTAATCTATTTTAAATGAGACAAGCAGCCGGTTTTTATAGATAGTTGGGTTACTCTATAACAAACAAGGTAAACACAGGTACTGGCTCGAAGTTGCTCTAACGTAGTGGACTTAGAGGCTGTATCATAGGGGTAATGTATGTGATGTATACTTGTAAGGTCTGTGGTAAATGTGGTGGCAACCGCCGGTCGGTATATGGAAATGGTTCGATTATATCGGTTTAGGGCTTTTAAAAAGTGCTGGATAATGGAAAGAATGGTGTAGTTCAAATGGTATTGGGATGGAGCCTACGTCATGAAGTTCAAATGTAAGTGTTTTAGTTTTAATTTATTTTTAAAATATTTCCTTGTTATTTTTTGGATTATACAAAATATAGATATAGAGGGAACATTTGAGATAATAATTAAAAATCACTCTGTATATTTAAAAGAATAATTTAATTATTAACAACTGATGAAGAAGTTTTGAAATATGTGGTAATTCTCTCTAGTATCGTGACATATATAAATGATCGCCCTGCTACTAATTCTTGAGTTAACCTAAAAAAGGAAAACGAGTTTTTTGAAAAATTATCAAATCAAATTCGAAAAAATAGCTCACCTTTCTGCTTGATCTCCTAAACTAGCTATGTGTGTACTGTGTATGTTTTGTGATGCAATGTGAACGTGTGTGCATCACAGATAACCTACTTGGTGTGCATTCTAAAGTAGTCGGTTCAATTCCATCAATCTCATAGTTCCAGTGTATCTTTCTTATTTTTTATTTTTTTATTAATATTTCATAACTAATGATTATCAAAATTTTGCACAATCTTATAAGAAAAACGATAGGTAATTCAGAAAATACAAGTATTACAATTAAATACAAGTCAGTTAGTTTTACTCTTATACTATAAATTGTTAATTAAATGCCATTATAGAAATTGTAAGTCTTTTATCAGAATTTAATTGCAATTAATGTTATCGCATCCGCCAAATTTTAGAATGAACGCATCCACCATTTTTTATGTAGCAAAATCGGGATGACATGTTCCAGTGTTGTCAATTCTCAATCGGTTGACAACAATTTTTTGAAAAATCATGGGGTATGTATGTAAGTATGTATTTTGGGGTGACATTCACTGAGACCTAACAGATCTATTGTGCCCCCTTACGTCTACTTAGCTTCTGAGGAGAGTCTCAGAAACTAGTAGCTCCTTTAATCCTATTTCCCGGAGGAATTTCAGGATGTCTGCAGGCTTCAACTTAGGTAAATGTTCCTCTTCTATCCAGTAATCTCCCAGATGCTGTGCTCTAGGATTCTGAAGTGCTGTGCAGTTGGAAAATATGTGGATGGAGGTTTCTTCTTCCATGCTACAAAATCTGCATTCTTCTTCCTCCACTATTTTGAACTTTTTCAGGTGCCCATTCGGGCGACAATGTCCCGTTAGGATTCCTGTTCAAACTCTTAGCGCAGTTTTACTTTGACTTATGCATTCATTATTTGATCTCAACAGGTTGTAGTCTTTGATTGTATAAGCCCTACTAGATCTTTCCAACGATCAGATTCTCTTTTTCCCGGCTTTACCTATTTCTCCCAATATTACATTGGGGCTGATCCCGCAAAAAAGTTCAGGCCCCCAGAAAGGTATTTCAGTCCCCCTCTTTGCTAGTTCATCTGCTATTTCATTTCCTTCTATTCCAGTGTGTCCTGGAATCCATAGTAAGGTGACTATATTGTTCTCGCCTAGTTCATTGAGTTTGTCTAGGCATTCCCACACCATTTTGGAACTGATTACACAAGAGCTCAGTGCTTTAATGGTTGCTTGACTATCCGACATTATGATAATCCTTTGTCTTCTATATCCTTTATCAATATTGAACTGGGCGCACTTTTTTATGGCGTGGATCCCCGCTTGGAAGATACTTGGGGTTTTTCCCAAGCTTCGGCCGAGAATCGAACCCGGGCCGCCCGCGTGGAAGGCAAGCATTCTACCACTGAACCACCGGTGCTATATTAAAATTCTGTGCAAAGCTGGTATTCGCAGTGCTAGTGATTTGCTTGAATTTGTTCGCATAAATTTTTACTATTATGTCCATAATTTTTTTTACGCGATTGATCTTTTTTGTTTATTTACAGCATCGGTTGTCAGGACGGTAGGTTATGTTTACTGGTTTCTAAGTTTAACACGTCGGTAAGTGATTTACTTACCATTCAGACGTCGAAAAGTAATAAATATCATAAAAACAATTTCACCAAAATGCAAAATATATTTTAAACTGATCGAGAAGTATAAATGTCACTCTTGACATTTCGTTCATTTCGAAGAAATTTAAATTATTTTATTCGGAATTTATTTCAATACAATCGCGCAAAAAATGGTATAAGCATCTCGAACGTTAAGGGTAATTACAAAGTTTGCATGTAGATTCCTCTCGTAAAATTGGACAAAATGATATGAGGATTAAGGGGTCTAGCACATTTACTTTTCGAAATACAGGGTGTTGAAATTTTGAAAACTTGAATGTTTTAATTCGATAACTTTCAAATGGATGGATAAATTGATTTGACATTTGGCAGGTTGTTTTTAAATGTAAAAGGGCATATTTTGATAGAAATAGTAGTTTGTGCAACTAGTGTGGATATGATGGCCATATCGCGCGAGGACGAAGTTTGAGACCCCTATAAAGTTAGCAGAGCCACTTGCAAATAAATCGATGAAACCTATTCCAATAATTGTCGAATAATTGTCGAGAATTTGTCGTGAACGTAAAAAATTTGTCGCGCTCTTAGTTTTTTTATAGGGGGTGGCTCTGCTAACTTAATATTTAGTTAGCAGTGCCACCCATAAATAAATATCAAAAAGCATCAAAATTATTACGAATAATTGTCGAGTAATTGTCGAAATCCATCTGATGTAAAAAACGCAAAAAATCTATTCCTTCTAGCATATATATACCTTTTTCTTAGAAATTCCTAGTTTTTGAAGGAATTTCGTATTTTTGGCAACAGCGCATAAGTATAATGACATTTTATGTGTTTTCCATATCATTATTGACGATTCTAAATTTTTTTAAGCATCTTCCTATTTTCCAGAAGCAAAAAAATTATGCTTTAAAGCTGAATGATAGAACACACTTATGTAGTACACTTATGTAACTTTGTTGATTTATTATTTTTTCAATAAGAATTTTTCTGAACAATTGTCAAATGACCAAAACGTGTTTGTCGTGGGGTTTTCTCCTATATACGCACCGTGTGATGTAATGAAAGAAATATTCCGATTTCTCAGTAATACTCACTTGTAACTTGGTTAAATATAATTTTTTTCATCCAGAAATGTACTGAACAATTGTCGAATGACCCAAATGTAATTGTCGTGAACACAGAACAAATGTCGCGCTCTCAATTTTTTTTATATGGGATGGCTCTGCTAACTTAATATTAAGTTAGCAGTGCCACCCATAAATAATTAACCTCGTTTCGTCAGTTTCATCTCCACCCACGACAACACCGTCGATCCGACAACACCGCAAGCGACAGATCAACCGAGATCAGCGCGTTGCTCGGTGCTTGCCTATTCAACATTCGGACATATTCAGTCGGTGGTATTCGGCCAGTAAGTCCAATGCGCGTGACGTAGGTGACGAGACGCGAAATTCGAACGTTTCGCAAATTTCGAAAAAAAAATTATCGCTCCCAAAATAGTGACAATAATTTTTTTATTTTTTAATAAAGATTCAGTATAGGTACGATGCGGGGAAGAATGAATTGTTTGACTATTATTTTGGTTGTGTTTTTGAGTGTTGTGATTGCTAAAAATGTGGATAATACAAGATCTAAAAGAACGACTGATGAGGGTAGTTGTACCCATGTTGGACAGTTCTTGAGCTTGAAGAATATTACAGTGACAATGGTCTCATCAAAAGGTACTTGATTTTATAATATAAATTAATGTGATACAGTGAATAAAATTTGTGAAGAAAATGAAATTCTTGTTCAAAAATGGAATTGATATTAAATTGAAAAGGGTTTGGAGTGGAAAAGTGATTGATTTTATTGTAAATTTTAAAGGAAACTTGAGTTAATTTAAAAGAATTGAAGATCTCGGTCTGTAGATGATTATTTTTTAATTTTTATTAAATTTATTTGATGCTAGATATTAAAAGATCTCAAAAAGATCGATTGTTATGAAATTTTCTCGGGATAATTGACAAAAAAATATGATATAGCACGAAGTATTTATCAAAAATACGATCAGTGAATTTGATATTAAATTGAAAAGGGTTTCGGGGTGGAAAAGTGATTTATTCCATTAAAAATTTTAAACTTGTAAAAATTGAAGATCTCAGTCTGTCGATGATTATTTTTTAGTTTTTATTAAATTTATTTGATGCTAGACATTAAAAGATCTCAAAAAGATCGATTGTTATGAAATTTTCTCGCACTAATTGACAAAAAAACTATGAAATAGCACACCGGCCATTTTTCCAAAAGTGGGTCAATACAATTTGTTTTAAATTTCTTCAATACTAGCACGAAGTATTCAAAAAATTTGTCATATTGGTTCATAGTTTATTGTTGTCTTGCTGAATCAGCGAGTAAATTCAAAATACAGGGTGTCCCACTATAAACTCGATATTGGAAGAAGATATCGAAGTGCAGTTTTCGCTAAACTTCTTATATTTCCTCCAAATTTTTATTGACATAGTTGCCAAATGTGTTTTTTTTTTCCCGAAAGTCAGAAAAAAATATTATCATTTTTAAAACGTTTTTATCGGTTTACTTTAAATAGAACACCCTATATTTTTTAATACCATCTGAAAGTCCCTTTCTTCCCCTTTCCAAAAATGTATACATTATCGGTATATACTCAAGTTTTTAGGGAAAGATTTAATTTTTTATGAAACCATGTCAATAACTTCCAAACGTAAATTATCACATTTTAACAGCTTCGAAAATGAGACAAGGGATTAATGCGTTCAGTAAATTTTGGATGAGATTAGGATTATGTAGAGATGCAGATGGAGGTCACACACAACAACTTATTTATTAAATATAATTTTTTTTGTTTTGATGTGTTTTATGACGTTATGTTTGGTTCCTTGTTCTTATATGTGAACAAAAATGATTGTTTTTAACGAGGGGTAAACCGCCGACAAAAATCTTGTACACCTACTTCCACATACTCCCACACACTGTTTTCAAGTTAGTTGACAATGTAAGAACCGAGGTAAGAACCCATGAAACTTTTTTGTAATGCAACACGCTTCCATAACTAGCACAAAAATTTATAATTTTTGAAAACACTCAATAGCATTGATTTTTATGATATTTTACCTGTTGTATGGGTAATTTTAACACCCTGTATCTCGAAAACTAAAGCTCCAACGACCCATGTCGACAGGAAATTTCACGCCAATTTTCGCATTTTCTACACGCTCTTTAGTTTGTAACACCTATTCATTAACACCCTGTATAATGACCTATTCAATAATTCTAAATTTGTTATTTTCCCCGCACTTTGTCTAATTTCTGTATTAAACTTCCACATACTTCCACCAAATAACCAATAAAACCAATAAAAACGCATGATTTATTCGTTCTAATTCGATTAATTTAAAAGCTGCCGTTCCTATACGCTTAACTATCTAAATATAACTTTAAAAAAGACAGACAGTCTGGTGTAATAAAGGGCGGCACAGGAATAGCCCTTTCAGACTTCGTCACATCTGACTGACTGTTTTTAAGGATATAGAATAAACATTTTAACGATCTTTTGTGTCATTTGCATGTTATTTTCATCAATTATAATATTTATCATGTTCTATACATAATTATTGCTTATTTCTTTTTCGTTTTATGGCCTTTGTTGTCTGAGTTATCGCAGGATATTTAATATATGCAATTTTTGGAACTTTCTTTCGGTTATTTAAGTATGGAACATTTTTTAAAACACTAATTTCAAAACAAGTTTATACCTTATTGGTTGTTATCTTATTTTAACTTCCTTCTGGAAGCATAGACTGGCTCGAGAGGGGATGGGTAATTTGGTCCCCGCTACCTGTGTTAATCCTTTGGTAGCCAGGCACTTCGATAATCCGGCTGGTAATTTCGCCCCCTAACTAAAATATAATTATTTCTGCTTCTTGGAAATTTTTAGGAATAACAGGTGTTTAGACGGATATAAAACCTTTATATTAATATAATTTGCAATCATTTGAATTATTACTTAGTTTGAGTACGTGTGAATTGTTGTGAGAAAGCAAATTATGGAAGTGAAAATTATTAAAAGTAATCGTGGCAAGAATTTACTTGTAGTTAACGGTTACAAGTTTAATTTCCACAAAAAACTGAAAACTTCAGAAGAAACTTGTTGGAAATATACCAACAGAAAATGTAAGGCTTGTATCTATACATTAGGTGTATCAAGTGCAATATTCGTGACTAAAACTTCATCCGAACACTGTCATCTTGCGGACATTTCAACGTTAAATAGGCAAACAGTTTCTGCAGTTTCCAAGAGAAAAGCTTTTGAAGACGTATGTAAAGCTAGCATGACCAAGTGAGCAGAATCAGTCGCACTTTCGATATAAATTTAGTGCTTATTTAGTGTAAATTTAGTGCCGTATTCATTAATTAAGTGCTCTACGTAATATACAAAAAATACAAACATTGCTAGCTTTACATAAAGCTAGCAGTGTTATCCGTCAAAATCGAAAATAAGCATTATAAAGCAAAAATTCCAAATGCATACCATTAAGTGCTCAATAAGTGCTGTCAATATCAGCGATAATAAATAATAAAAAATTATGTTTTATTGTTTATCTAGTGCGAGATCATGTGTTCAATGCTAGCCTAACAATCCTAGCAGTGTATAGAGTTGAGTACTAACTCTTCCACTTGCTTGAATTCATTTAACAGCGCAGTGCAATTAAGTGCTCAATGAGTGCTCTCTATATCGACCAAGATGATTATGGAAAAAAAAAATTTTTCAATCATGTGTTCAATGCTAGCCTAACAATCCTAGCAGTGTATAGAGTTGAGTACTAACTCTTGCACTTGCTTGAATTCATTTAACATCGCAGTGCAATTAAGTGCTCAATGAGTGCTCTCTATGTCTACCAAGATAAATATTGAAAAACATTTTTCCTTTTTTCAATCAAGTGTTTAATGCTAGCTTAACACCTCCAGCAGTGTTTGGAGTTGAGTACAGCCTCTGAGACTTGATTGAGTCCAATTTTATCTATTTCTAAGCTACTGTCGTCTGTGAAATTATTGGAGTAGGTATATGTGTAATCGAACCGAAGTTGGTATTCTTTGGCAAGGTGTGTTCTGAAAATTTAAATCAAAGAATTATGCTGAGATCCGAGTTTGAAATTATTCAGATAGAGTCATATAACATTATTTTTTTCCTCAGTCTAATATACAAAGTGAGAAATCTACTTTGATTTCGGCTGCCGAATGGCTTCATTAGTTCTTGTTATTGTATTTGAATAAATGTATTGTTACTGTTTTGGATTTTGTGGACTGTAATAATTTTGTTATGATTTTTTATCGTTTTATTGACTAATATAATATGTATATAGATATATAGTTATAATATAATATATGAAGTACATAGTATGAAGTATGGTATGTGCATATGAAGTGCGTATCGTGGTGGCTTGCTTGATTAAAAAAAATTTTTTTTTCATAATCATCTTGGTCGATATAGAGAGCACTAAATTGCACTGCGCTGTTAAAAGAATTCAAGCAAGTGCAAGAGTTAGTACTCAACTCTATACACAGCTAGGATTGTTAGGCTAGCATTGAACACCTGATTAAAAAAAAATATTATTTTCAATGATCATCTTGGTCGATATAGAGAGCACTCATTGAGCACTTAATTGCACTGCGCAAGTGCAAGAGTTAGTACTCAACTCTATACACTGCTAGGATTGCTAGGTTAGCATTGAACACATGATCTCGCACTAGATAAACAATAAAAAATAATTTTTTAGTATTTATTATCGCTGATATCGACAGCACTTATTGAGCACTTAATGGTATGCATTTGGAATTTTTGCTTTATAATGCTTATTTTCGATTTTGACGGATTACACTGCTAGCTTTATGTAAAGCTAGCAATGTTTGTATTTTTTGTATATTCCGTAGAGCACTTAATTTATGAATACGGCACTTAATTTACACTAAATAAGCACTAAATTTATAGCGAAAGTGCGACTGATTCTGCTCACTTGGTCATGCTAGCTTTACATACGTCTTTTGAAGATATTTCTGAAAAACCGTCAAAAATTATACGTATGGCATTGAAAGA
>CAJUYI010004803.1:0-17371 GCA_910591695.1 Galerucella pusilla
CAGCTAGTGATTAATTTTTGTGTGCTATTTTTGCAATCTCAATGCGTTCCGCTATTTGAGATCATTAATATTTTTTGTCTAATTATATAGACATTATTTTCAAGCATCCCCATAAGAAAATCGAGAGGATTCAAATCAGTTAACTCAATTTCTCCTTTTCGACCTATCCACCGATTCGGGAAGACGTTTCCAAGTAGTTTCTCACAAAGACAGCATAGTTGGATGGCATACCATCTCGCTGCAGTCACAAGTAATCTCTGTTTGGGATCAGCCGGATAAATTCGGGAAAGCTCTGCTGAAATTCTGAATATCTAGGAAATGCTTTAGGTATTACTTAGAACGTGGAGGAAAAGACGTTAATCTCACAGGTATTAAATGAAATGGTTGCTGAAATCGGGCATACGATTATTAGATCTATAGAGAGGTTTTAAGAAGATAAAATAAATATTTGTGTCGGAAACAATTACAGCAAAGTATTGTAAATATTTGTAGCCACGTCAAAGAATCGAACTGTTTTATAATCGATAGCAATATGTGAAATTCTATGTTCTAATCCATTTCACTGCTTTAGGAAACGTTATTGGAACTGTCTCGAAATTTGACTTGAAGGATTTAAGTGAAAATTATTTGAGTGGTACTAGAAATCAAAGGCTTAGATTTAATATGAATATAAATGAATCAACAGTAGCTTCATTATTTACTACCAAAATTAATGGAGCTGGAAACAAATTAATTCTAAATGAAGACAACTTTGCTGAAGAATTGGCTGCAAAGTTGAATAGTGGAAATATAACTGTGAAAAGTGAGTATCTTAATGGGATATAAATATCGATTTTATTTATCATATTTTTTAGGTTTGAAAGTATTGGATTCTATAAAAATAAAGAAAGTTAATAACAAAGCGGTTGATAATATGCTACCCAACAATTTATATCGGTATTTGACAAGTACAAATAGTACAGAAGTTACCTTTGAGGTGCGTATTTATAAACGGGTTTATTTTAACTAACTGTATTAAATTAACCAAATTGTAGTTTTAAAGTGATTTAAATACATATATACAAATAAATGAAAAAATCACAAAATGTGTGCTCAATAAACCACAACTAGGGAAGTTTGAGAAATTCTGATACTTATTTTAATAAAAATATTGATACGAATTTTGTGGTTATCATTAAGCATTATGCTAAAGGGTAACTTGAGGTCTTTGCTTAGGAATTTGGGAGTGATGAATTATTCAAACTTGGAATTCCACCCCCACCCCGATTATAAGTTTTTGAAATTGTGAGGACGAAGTATTTCAAATCTATCTACACATGGGAGGTTTAATACAATACAAAAGTATAATAACCCAATATTTCTCATTACAACAACTACTTCCTTGGCTATAGACCATGAAGGACATTGAATTACACTCCAATGCTAAACGAGGTTGGTAGAACCAACCATTTTAGTTTGCAATTCGAAATACCATATCACTTATAGACCGATTTCAGTGCCTCATAAGTATAAGGTAGATATCATTCGTCCAGAAGCTCTAGGAGAATAATTCTGAACTGGATAAATCATTAATATCGCACAAATACATCAGTATCAATAAAGAAAACGTTAAATATGCAATTTACAGATTTTTACAAATATATTGTGGAGTCATTTAAAAACAGTTAGTTTAATTTAAAACCATATGATGAGTAGATTCCACGAAGTGAGGGTTTATACAGTTAACTCGTTAAATATGCGATAATAGAGCCATCCCCACATCTAACCACAAACTAAAATTCAATTTGACAAAACCTGACGACTTTGTAAAGTTACTTAGGTACTTTATACACAGTTTCCTGCAATTAAATTGTCATTTTAGTAAAGCGAGTTATATTTTTATGTTATATTTGACACCTAAACACTGCTGCCTACATTTTTCTCCAGAACGAGTCGCTGAAAATAACGAATTTTAGTAGATGTAAGGGACACCTGCGTCATAAATGGATCTTTCTAGTTTTATACTTATATACTTGTGACAAAAACAACCAGCTTACCTTTCTATTGGTATTTTGAAGCTGTTTACCAAAGTTTTTGATGAAATTTTAGTCGTTGCATAAAATAATCAATTCCAAACCTTATTTAAAATTGATCATATCTTTAACCAATCACTTTTTCATTGTTTTAGAATGATATTTATCTTCCTACGATCATGATCAATCAATTAGGTTTTGTGAAGTGGGGAGAATATGTAAAAGAGATCGTCTTCAAAAATGAAACAGACGTAACTTTTTCTGGTAACAAAACATTCCAGAATGGTATAACTGTTGAGAAGCTCATCGAAACAAAACAACTTAACAATATTATTTTGAAGCACATTTTAACAAAAGAAGTCAATCAAACTATAAAGGGACCCGTACAAATAGATGGAGATGTTACTGTGAAAGATGTATACGTTGAAGAAAATATGAATGGTGTATCGGTCTCCAGTGTTTTGGAAAATTTATTCGTATCTAGTGGAAATTATAGTTTTAAGAGTAAGTCACTATCAATTTGCCAATAGTACGTTTCTTTTTGTAAAATAAATACGTCATCAAGTTAAAAATATTGAAGAGAGGTAGGTTTGTGTCTAGATGGAATAAGCTTAAGACGTAATTTTGGAAAAGTATTGATGTATCAAATCAATTACTACGTAGACCATAATAATCACATGCAATGTTATTTTTTTTTCATTAGAATTTAAGTGCCTGGACAACTATGGCCATTGGCACTATACCAAATACATTTAAATACACTATCTTCGACATAAAATAAGTAGTCATGTTAGTTCATATCTTATGGTAGAGGATACCTGCTTTGAGAAATTTCAATATCTTTGGAATTGCAGCGGTACTTATATGTATTGGTGAGAATATGCTTAACGCTTAAAGCTTTATATTCAGTAACGGCAGACGGGAAGCTTTTCAGAAGACGTCATCAAGTAACTGTGTATACCTATATCTGGTATGGTCGATCCGCAATCGTCTAAATACAGCAGCTTCTCTCCTGGTTAAGAAATTGAGGGAGAGACAGCCAATGAATGGTTGTATATCGCTAGGGGCTGTTTTGTTGTTGTGCCAAAAATTCTGCCAGAATTCCTTGATGGATTTTTTGAATAAGAGTTTTATGTCTTCTGGGAGCTGGAACGTTGTTGTGGTGATGGAAGAGGAGGCTTCTTTGACATGGTGGTCAGCATTTTCATTGCCAGTAATTCCAATGTGAGATGAGAGCCAGATGAGACAGACTGTTACATCACGAGCTGAGAGAATTTGAACGATGTCTTGGATGTTTTTGAACTATTGGATGGACAGTAAGGACAGTAATAAGGGAATTAATGGAGAAAAGTGAATCGGTACAAATGGCGACGCGCTTGACAGAACAGATTTGCTTAACAGCTTGGAGGATGCTATATATTATTTATTGATCTATTAATTTGAAGTAACTATAAATAATGAATTCCTATTAGGCTTTAGCCTTGAGTATAAAGACTATAATCAAGGGCTTTAGTTAATAACATTATTTCTCTATGTAGGTGATGTGATATTCAGGAGATTACCTTACATTAAATCACTCAAAGTGCTCGGTAAAATAAATGACAAAGATATAGCAGCAGTTTTTGAAGATGTTGCTTCTAAAGATGATGATTTAACTTTTGGCAATGAGACAATCTTTAAAGAGCCCGTAAGTATTGTTATGCTCACTCCATCAATTTGAAAATATGTTTCGAATCCAGTGAATTAGTTTGTTTTCAAATTATGTTCTAGAAATAAACGGAATAAAACTTAATGTCCATATCTAAATTACTTGAGATTAATTAAACTTTATGCTAATTTGGAGATGGAAATATGAAAAATGTTTGATTTTTTCTTTGCTTAGGTTTTAATATTAGGAAATCTAGCTATTAAACATAATTTAAATCACGTGAAGTTCAGTGATCTAATCTCCAATATTGTTCTCACGACAACTGATGCAGACATAAACAGTCTCGTGATATTCTCAAAAACTGTACTTGTTCGAGAAAAACTAACCGTTGATGAAAACTTGAGTGCTCATACTATTGGTGGATTTAATATTAGTAATTGGATTGATAAAAGTATTTCGTTGGAAAAAGGACTGATTAGAGGTATGTAATAATTTTCAGTGCTAATAATATTCCAAAAATTCAAGAAATGCGATGATAATAATGAATCAGTGATCCAATTTCTCTTATTTATAGGCAATCACACGTTTGAGCATGTATACATCCATAATGACTTAATAACAGAATTTGTAAATGATATTAACATGAAGAAATTAGTTCCTCTAAGTACGAATCAAACTATTAATCACATGGAATTTAACAAATTGAAATTTGTTAATGACATTTTTGTGGGAAAAACTGTGAACCACGTATATTTGCCCGAAGAAATAAATAAAACTTTAATGGTGAGTACCTAGGTGTATTTAGTTGTATTAATATACAGGCAACATCACATACGATTCTTGAGAGAGCTGGTATCTATAGGTAACAAGCTATGCCAAACTTATAGAAAATATTTTGACAAATATGACACTTCCGGTTATATCGGAAAGTACAACTTGAGTACAACTCCAAAGATGTCAAATATTTTGATGGAATTATTATTTGTTTCCTCTGTTATTCAAATCTTCGTGCAAAACTGAAAAAAGTTCATGTTAACTTTTCTATACCCAAATTTAAGCCTTTTTGAGATATTAAGCTAAATGTATACTTACATTCAGCAATAATGGGGCAGAGTTTTTTAATAGGAAGAGTAAACTCATGCTGAGCACTCGTTCAATCTTCATCGCCTCTATCTCGGCCTATCATAGATAATAATCACTAGTTATATAACTATTTAGCGGTCAAGGGCGGGAAAGAAACTTTACGCTTGAGTTCGGAACATTATTTTTTTTACCACCGTATATACAAAAAAGTATAACAACCCATTTTTCAAAATTTATTTTATTAACATACATATACCTACAAAACTTTAACCAAAAACTATTATTATTATTATAAATATTAATATTAGAAACACAATTTGTTACATTCTGTAAATTACTTAGAATTGCCGGTCCAGTGGAGTTATTTGGTGTTAACTGGTAAGTGGATGACGTTGATGATGATGGCATCGGTTACAGGTCACATAAAGATGACGATGAAGGTGACGGCAACGTCATTTGTATATGAAAGAATTTCATTTGATATATTTTTCTTATATTAAACCCGGGTGATTTGATAGGTGTTTTATGATACTACGTTAAAGAATGTACAAGGTTATATCAAAATATCTTCATTATTTCATATTTTCAAAAAATTAAAAATGCAACAAAACGCTAGAATTTTATTTGATGGACTATTTATTCACCTGTTGTAACACTAGTTATAATTTCCGAGGTAAAAAAATGATCTAATAAGGTTAAAATTTGAATAATTTTACTTTCCCGAACTAGTGCGGGAAAGTGACACTTTCAAAACTAAAATGCGTGCGGGAAAGTGGGTTAAAACGCACGGTAGTAGAAAAATAACTATATTCAACCTTTCTCACTAACTTTACATAATATTTTGCCAATTTTAGAAAACCGGTGATCAAGAAATACACCCCAAAATGATTTTCGAAAATATTATCTTGGTTCGTCAAGATTTGAATGCTAGTTCACTCAACAACCAAAGCACATCCAAATTGGTAACTACAAATACCAATCAAATATTGACTACAAATTATAATTTCACTTCAAAATCTATTATCGATTCTGATCTCCTAGTCGACGGGTCCATTAACAAGGTTGATTTCAAAAAGTGGAAAACAAATAATTTGAAATTGTTCTCAAAAGAACCTCAACTTATTTGCAACGATTGGGAACTGGAAAATATCACATTTTCGGATGATGTTGACGGAATGGAAAAAATCAATGATTTCGATTTATCTCGAGTTTCATCAGAAGTAGAACATAGAAAAAATTCAAAACTACAGTTTGAGCGTACAATACTGGTAAGGCGTTATTTTATATTTAATTTTTAACACAGTAGTTGTGAGCTCTTGAATAATAGGATATATGTATGTATATTAGAGTGATATGAAAGATCTTTTGTGTCCCTTTTCTTCTACTTAGATTTGATTAGAGTCTTAGAGACTAGTAGCTCCTTTGAACCTATGTCCTAGAGGAATTTCAGGATATCTGAAGGCTTGATTGGTGTAGGTGCCTCTTCCATCCAGTAGTCTCTTGCTGTGCTCTAGGATTCTGAATTGCTATGCAATCTGCAAGTTTGTGAATGGAGGTGTCTTCTTCCATTCCCTAGAATCTACATACTTTTTGCTCCACTATTTTGAGCTTTTAAGGGTTCCCATCCAGGCCACAGGTAACTAGTGCAGTTTTACTCTGGCTTACACATTTATTTTTTCTCACTTGGTAGTAGTTACCCAGCAGTATCTTTGATTGTCTAGGTCCTACTAGATCTTTTCATTGAGCAGATCTTCTCTTTTCGGCGTTGCCTATTTCTTCCAATATTACATTGGAGCTCATATCGCAAAAGGGTTCCGGTCCTCAAAAGAGTGTTTTAGCACCTCTCCTTGCTAATTCAACTGAGATTTCATTTCTTCGTTGTATCCTGGAATCCACAGTAGGGTGCCAATACTGTTCTCGCTTAGTTCATTGAGTTTCACTGGGCATTCCCATTTTAGAACCGATTACGCAGGAATGGCTCCTTGACATGATGATAAGCCTTTGCCTTCTATATCTTTTATTAGTATTGAACAAGCTTTCGGAGTATTTTGTTCCTGGTCTGTGTCAGATTTTTTCAAAAACTCATACTTTTTCATCATACCATCCTGTGGCATGTCCCAGGATTCCTGATTTCTAAGAAGAAAGGGGGTGTTTTTTCAATGATTTCCTCTTCAGTTTGTCTCTATCTTGTGGTTTACTGGTGGGACCCTTACTTTGTGGAATCTACTTAGATATATTATATGGATGCTTCGAAACAGTATATCAAATTATTTTAAGTGTGTACACAGATGTATTAAAAAAATCGGAACATAAAATTAGTCAATAATTATGTAAAAGATAACTTTCAGCATTTTCTGGCTGAATGACGTGAGTCCAAGCCAAAAAAAAAACTTTCAGCATCTTTGGCAACACGCATTACGACAAAATGTATAGTGAATTGCATAGTAGTAAACATGGTCTTATGAGCGTCTATTCTATGCAAAGTATAATATGGAATAGACTTGGGCATATACTTAGTAACTAGAATGTAAAACTTCATAAAATACCTCCATTCTAAGTAATTGGAATGTAATTTGGACCTGTATACTTTAATGGTAATTCTATTACTAATATTTTAGGATGATTACAGAGGCATTTGCAATGATGTGACATTTTTATACGATAAATCAAAATCACAAATATACAAACTAAAATATTTTGAAGACTTTCAAACACTTGTCTTCCACAATAAAATAAAAATGGTTACTGATTTTGTATACAACAATACACACTATCTCTTAGTGAATCAAGAAAATTGTATGACAGATATATACATGTTTAACGGAAGCCAATTTATTCCTATGATCACTGATATTGAAACTGATCAATTTGAACAAATAGTACCAGTTGTTGATGAAGATTCACTCTTTTTGGTAACACGCCGGAACCACCAAAGTCAATGTGATATAATCGGAGGAACTAACATATGGGTCTTCAATAACAAGGGGCTCAAGGTAAGTTGATGTAATTTTTGTTACAGAAAAATGCCTATAGGTGTCAAGCCACTCGCCAAATATGTAGGTAGGCAAAATTATTGCAATGGCACACAATGAAACTTGAATTTTGAGCATTGAGTTTCAAATAGTGATATGGTAACATCCAATCTAGTAGGGACATGCCAGAAAGAACTTAATGAACATTTATTCAATTTAATAGATTTTGAATATTCGATACAAAAGTCATAATATGCTATCCATTTCGATGTATTTTCTAGAGGGCGCCACAAAATCCATGTGCTGTCGCTATAACTGTGCGATTAAATTTTATTTATCGTTAACGGTATCCCTCTATTCATTGAAAAATATTAAAACTACATCATTTTTGCGACAAAAATGTATACCTATCATTAGTTGCAAAAGTTACTGATTTTCGAGATATTCGCACTTTTAAACGCCACTACATTATTTTTATTCCATTTATTAGCACGATAGTCAGCAAATTTATTATCAGCTATAATATAGCAAGAGCATTGATGATTTGCAGTAATATTGTCATAGATTTCGAAAGCGTATTGCTCTGTAATAGCCCGACGAAGAAGTTGGAGGGTTGTCACCTCAAAGCAACATGCTTGAGGTAATCTTCACTTTGGATCATTACTTACGGACCACCGTGTAAATTTTTAAGATGCGTTTGATTGTATCGGAGAATTTTACTTCTGAGCCAATTGATGACACTTTGCCTCCAATATTTGGTGCTCGTGTCTTAGAATCCATTAGTAATATTGAATTTTCACCCCAGCAAATTAAAGAAAAAATATTAAATATCAAGACGAACACTTCTCCTGGTCTTGATGGTTTGCAAGCAATGTTTCTTAAAAAATGTGCAGAATCAATTTCCTATCCACTTTCAATCATCATGAATGACTCTTTCACGCAATGTTCTATTCCACCAATCTGGAAATCGGCGTCAGTTACTCCTATATTTAAGAAGGGCGATAAACTGGATCCAAGCAATTACCGCAAAATTATGGAATCTATTATTAGTGAGGCCATGTCTTCTTCTTCTTCTTCTTCAACAAAATGTCATACCTCTTCACCAACATAGTTTTGCTAGAGGTCGCTCTACCATGTCCAATCTTCTTCACTGTGTTAATGACTGGACAAAAGCTTTAGACAACAAAGATCCGATTGACGTCATTTTTTTAGACTTCTCCAAGGCATTCGACAAAGTCCCAAAAAGAAGACTTTTATATAAATTAGATCACTTTGGCATACGGGGTAGCCTGAATTTATGGATCTCCAATTTTTTATCGGACAGGATTTTTTTAAAGTCAGAGTCGGCCGAGAGTTCTCCAATGACAGGCCAGTTTCTAGTGGTGTTCCACAGGGTTCCGTCCTTGGCCCATTGCTGTTTGTTGTTTACGCAAGCGATCTTCAATTATTGGTCTCAAACTCAGTTTCTTCTTATGCCGATGACACAAAAATATTTGCTAACCCTTTAAGAGACCATCTCAACCTCCAAAACGACCTACACACTATACAGCGGTGGTGTTTGGACTGGTTGCTTCCCCTGAACATTAATAAATGTAATGTACTCCACATTGGCAAGACCAATCCCATTTTATCATACAACTTAAATGGGCAGTTACTAAATACGGTTAACAGCCATGATGACCTAGGCATCTTAGTGAACTCAAATTTATCGTGGAGTGAACATGTTGTGTCCCTATGCAACCGCGCGAAACCCAGACTCTATCTGATACAAAAATCGTTCTCTAGAGTGTCACTTGAAACTTCTGTAAACTGTACAAATGTTACGTGCGTCCTATTTTAGAATAAGCGGGTCCTGTGTGGTATCTTGATCTTATTCGCGACCAAGTTTTATTAGAAAACGTGCAAAGGAGGGCTACTAGACTTGCTTTCGGTCGCGTAAGGCCTTCCTATGAGGAGCGACTGACTGGGCGAATCTCATCTCGTTTCAAGACTGTCGACTTCGGGGAGACTTGATATTATGTTATGTAATCATTAAGCACAACTTTGGTGATTTTCAATCTATGTTTCTATTCAACACTGATCTTAGACTGAGAGGTCACCCATTTAAACTTAAGAAGGAGTCCTTTAGATCCCGAGTAAGACAGCACTTTTTACCAAACAGAGTGTTTGATGTCTGGAACAATTTTCCTGATGATTTTATTGACGCACCATCAGTTAACGCATTTAAGAACAGGATTGATAGACTTCTATTTAATAGTTAATAGTGCGCATTGTTGCATTTATTATTTATCTGAATTTGTTTTATTTATATCTTTTTACGCTGTATAGTTGTTGCGGTTATTCTTGAAAACTACGTTTTTGTTAATTATTGTTAATTTGTCATTCATTATGTTTATAGGCGTTTAAGCACTTATTTATGTTCTCAGATCATAGGCTTCATAGGCTCTCACCTCAGCCCTTATTTCTTTTGTAATAATAATAATAATAATAATAATTTATATTTTCAGTTAATGTTTAACATGGAACACCAAGATCTGTTACAAGAATCGTTAGTACCGTCTACCTTTTATACCATTGGAAGAGAAGGAGTTATAGAACATAATATAAAAAAGAGTTTGGAAGTACCGGTTAGGTATAGAAAATGGGATGTTTTTGATGGTACTAAAAATTAATGTGTTTGAAAATATAATCAATTGATGAAATTTACTTTATTTAAGATGATGCTGCGTTTGTACCGAGAGGACTTGAAACAGGATTGGCAATCAGAACAGGAAAAGAATTAATTTTCTTGGAACGTACTGAGCCAGTTGTTGAAGACATAAACATATCTCCAGATGTTGTTATTGAAGGTAAATTAGATCAATTCCACACAGTGCTCTTCACTTATTTAAAAGCAATAGAAAATAATTTACCTTCTTATAATTAATATAGGGTCAGTCAAACGTGTTCCTAATACCCACTTACCCGGAAGAAATGGAGGTGATATAGTTGTTCTTAATGTGGGAACCAAAAGTTCAAAAAATAATTTATTGGCAGTGGCAAGTCATGAAAATACTATTGTTAGAGATTCAATGGATTTCGTGAAGGTAAGGTTTTTCATTGATGGGAGAAATTGCATTTGTAATTAATCGAACTAAATAATAATATAGCTTAAATTGAATTCCAAGCAATACACCATCAAAAAAGTGAGTTGTTGACAAACATCCAAGTAGAAAATGTGCCATCCTAGTAGAAGACACTAAGTAGTATGAACCTGATATATTTCCTACTTCGATGCTGCTCACGAAATTTTTATAAACATTTGAAACGAAAAAAAATTAATTTTTTCAGTTTTTTGTTAACACTTGAGTAATCGTGATGCTGTCAGAAGACGAATTGTAGATAATAAGATTATAAATAAAACGCATTTTTTATCGGAGTAATTGGATCTGTATCTGTAGAGTAGGGAGGGTGAGTGTAGGCTCACAGCACTTAGGCCACATGTGACCCATTGTACATCCTCCGGAGGAGTTGTCCTTCTAGGTCATCGTCCATCTTGTCCTTCCCAGGAAGGTAGACAGGTCACTAGGAGACATCTCCTTTATATCGGCAGGTGTAGGCCAAGACTCACCGAACACACACTCTCTTATTGACGATAACTCCGGACACTCGCGTAAGACATGCCTGTCAGTTTCATCTTCCTGTTCACACATACTGCATAAATGTGTGTCCACTAGCTCCATAATATGGAGGTGTTTCCTTAGTGGCTAGTCAGAAATCCTACTGATAAACTTAGTTTTTTCCTGGTCATCGCCAAATATTTCTTCGGCACCAGCTTCCCAGGGTCGCCCAGGGTGATCCTAGCAAGAGATTGAGCATGGGTGAAACGTTTGGCTAGTTCCGCAATTGTCGAAGTCGTTAGGTCGTAGGTGTCACTGGGTCCTAAAATTTTTAGTTTAGTCGCTTCCCTGGCTGAAGAATCAGCAATACGATTACCTTTACTCATGTCGTGCCCTTCAACCCACCTCAGGATAATATTGTTATCTGCCGAGGCGTTAGCTAAATCTTGGTGGCACTCTAGCTCCGATATAACACGTTGTCTGTTCAAGGCTAATAGGGCTTGTCTACTATCACTGCATATTGTTATGTTTTTGCCAGAAATTCCTTTTCTGGTTAGTTCTTTTGCGGCAATTGAGATACCAGCCAGTTCTGTCTAAGCCACGCTGGTATTGTTTCACCATTTAATCCTTAGGCTCTGGAGTAAACACATCCTGAGCCTGAGTGATTGGATAATTGGGAGCTAGGAAAATTCGGAAAAACTTTCATATCTTTGGCGTTTTTAAAGCGTTGAAACTTCGTAAAAAACAAGTCCTTTGTATACACTTTATATGAATAAAATGCAGGTACCATGGGAAAATTACTTTTGCTGCAATTTTTCAATGCAACATCTTGCGGCAGGTCTATATACGTTATAGTTAGACCAATTTTGAATTAGGAAACAGTTTTAAACAATTCAGATATACAGAAACAAAACGTTTATTTTCGACTTGTGATAAAATGCTGCCATTATGTGCCATTATTTTTCATACACAATGGCACAGTCAATTTTCTACTAGGATCTTTGTCGTGAAAATGTACCTATTGCTGGCCTTATATTCTAATTGACGTGCTTGCAACAAATAAAAAGTTTGTATGAAATATTTTTTTTCAGATATACGATAATCCAATTACGGGAGAAGTATTTGATAAAGTATTAACTTATAAACCATCTTCATTACTGTCAATAGAATTTGGACAAGGAGAGACACTTTTAGCTTTCTTAGAGAATAAACGAATTCTAAGGGTCTATGAATATAAAGGTAAAACAATATTTTCCTTCTTCTTAATTAAGTAAAGCGTGTTATTAAATAGATGTCAAGATAATAGTATCATACTATTATAACGTATTGAAAATTTGAAAACTACTTTTTTCACTACTAGCATCTAAACCTACTTTTGTCGAGGAAGAAAATCAGTTTATTTTTAACCAAGGTAGAAAAATACAGAGAATACTTGATTAGAACTAAATCTCAATCCCTTTGACAGAATGTGAGGTTAACTGATGCAAATACAAAACAAAAACATTTTTCCTTACTCATTTAATTTTCGTATCCACCTACCTATTCAAAAATAAAAATCAGTCATGCAGCTTCCGTAGCGACCCATGATAACTCCCTTTTATAAATTGGCACATAATTTCTATTTCAAAGAGTAGACCGTTTACTAAGAACAAACATCTACTTCTCGATCTATGTAAGTTCCAAGTCAAACGGTGCCGGGACCTCTTCACGATATTACCAACCATTCTGGTTTTTTATTAGAATTGACAATACCACTTGTATACCGGTTTCAGGGTATTTGCACCTCATCAGTACAAGGTAGATATATTAAAATTTATGGTTAGTTATATTGTCAAGATACGAATGGAAGAGATAGTTTGAAAATAATTTTATTTCCAGCTTTTTGAAGATTAAAAAGTATATTGTAGACACTTGAACCGTTTCTTATATGTTTTCATACATGCGTAATAGTTTTCAAGCAAGAAAGAAAAATTTCTTGAAGTTCGATTATATTATAATTTTCTGTGTAGCACAGACTTGAAAGATTCGAGCGCAGGTGCTTAAAATGCTACAATTGATACTGGACAAAGTTAACCTCATGCTGAACGCATGCTGTCCTTCGGTTGCACGTTGTTGCCACATGATTAACAACGAAATAAGTAGATATTTCCTTACTATTTGCCATCACTATTTGCCTGCACCGAAGCTCTTCCATTTGCATAGTTTCAATGCTAAAACCAAAAAAATATGGTCCATTTTTTTTTTTTTTTTGGTTCACTGTAGCTGTTTAAAAATCTAGTTCATTATTTCATTATAATGTAACAAAATCCCCAGTTCCATTAAATTCTAAGCAGCTCTATTTTTAAAATAAAAATCCATATTTCCCGATTTTCGAAGCAATATAATTCTATCCAGTCCTGCTTTGTTTTGCAAGGGTTTTGGTAGCTAGGACCACCTAAAGTGAATAAGAGCAACCATCCTAATTAGAAACCAAATAACCGCATATAAATTGATTAGATCTGTACTACTATCAATTATAGTATTCCCATACGAAGGCTAATCAGATTCGCTGAAAGAATTCCTACCCTCAGCTCGGTCCACTACATCACATTCCATCATTGGAACAGCACCTAAAGACTTATGTCCCTCAATTGATTGATTAGTTCAGTACGCTTAGTCTTTTTGTGCTCTTGGTTGCACTGTTTATGAGAAGAGGCTAGTTGTCCGTATAGGGCTTAAGTTTTTTTCTTGGGTCCTTCCAGAATTAAATTTTTGGATGTACTATTACAATTGTATTTGTGAATTGTACCCCTGCTAGTGGCCACATTTGCCTAGCACATTAATTTAATAAAGTATATAAATAAGTTCTAACAATTTCAAATATTTCAGGCATCGAAGGGTTTGAACATAGAATTTCTTTCAAAGTGCAGGCATCAGAAATATTTAAAATGGATTTGTCAGTAAATAATCAACTAAATCCAAAGAAGGTTGTTGGTGCCATCCACAAAAATAAAATAAGGCTACTGATGGCGGTAATGGACGGTAACCAAATAAGTGATCAACTACATTGTGAATTGTGATGCAATATTTTAGTTCTCGTTTTATAAATTATTTTATTTAAGAGTTGTATACTATACATATTATTGTTATTTAATTTATTCTTGATGTTGAAAAAAATATTAAACATTGGCTGTGTTAATTATTAATTCCTAATGTCGCTATGGAGGTGTCGAGAAGAAAATTATATACGAAGCAAAAATGGCTCTAATTATGTCCAGGAACCTGGAAAAGAGAAGCTGGGGCTGTAACCCAAAAATCATGTGCCGGATGTACACTGCCATAGTAAGACCAATTATCACTGATGGAGCCATTTCGTGGAGTGATTGATCGATTCAGCACCACAGGTCAAAGTCTTAGAGTCTTCGGCACCTCAGCCTTTAGGTTTTTTGTGCTCTTAGTTGTGTCGCTCATATGAAGAGACTGGTAGCCCTTATTAGACTCGACAGTCTTTTCACTAGGTCATTTTTTGAGAAATCCTTTGGATGCTATAGTCCTAGGAGTCAATCTCCAATGAGATAATGCGTCACAGTCAAAGATAATGTGAGAGGCTGTTTCCTCCTCTTCCATGCACAACCGACAAAAAGATTTCTCCGTATATATGCCGATTGTATGCATGTGCATCCTCTGGGTACAGTAACCGGTAACTGTCCTTATCTGACCCCTGCTGATGTTTAGTAATTCATTAGTCTGCTGTTTTTGCACGTGTCTCCGGTACGACCGCCTTTGTGCGCGGGGACCCACATAAGAGTTACTCTGTTATGGTTATCCAGGGTTAGTAGTCTTGTAGGCTAGACGAGTCTAGATCTAATCTGAGGACACGCTAAATATTTTAGATCTGCCTGATTATCAAAGAGTATAAGGATGGCTCCATACCTCCTTTCGATATTCAATTGCAAACACATGTCGATAGCATAAATTTCTGCCTGGAATACAATTGCAAAATTGTCTAGCACCATGGACTCCAGCTCATGTACCAATGTCTGTCTATGTACCACACCAACGCTCTTTCCTGACTGCATTCTTTCAACCCATCCCAGCTTCGCTGGATACGGTATGGGTGCTTGTCGTTAATTGTCGTCAACATGTTGTCACTTCTCATTTCAAGAAGCGAGTTTGTGATAACATCTGTGATTCTGGAATGACTATGGGTGATGGTTCTTCCATTCCAATTCCCATTGCATTCCAGTCTGTATGCAGCCATTCTTGCTTCCGCATTTACGTACAGAGCAAGAGACGGAAGGTTTAGAATGGCTTCCATTGCCGCAGTCAGGCTGCTACTCGTAGAACCTGTTGTGCACAGACAGGCCAGTCTTTGACCTTGGTCTCACCACAGTTGTGTTACGTGGAGTAGTTGAGCTCGCATATTGACGACGAGAGAAAACCTCTACAATATTCAAAGACTAGCTTGTACATGGACAGGAGCAATGGGAACATGCCCATCATTCATGTAGACTTTGGCAAGTTTATCTGTAACCGTGAAAGGAATGCAGTCGAAAACATTCGACATTGCCACCTTTAACTATGAAAAAGCTGAAGTGCTAACTATGTAGTGATAATAATTATAAATGGGTCTTTTTATTATTAACAATATTAAAAATATGATTAAACGTTAATTTTATAATGTGCTTGTTTCCTTGGATTTATTCTATTAACATTATTTTCCCAATTTATGAATATTAAAAGATGCACACTTTTCCAAATTTGTTATGGGTTTTTTGAAACTCTGGCAGCGTTGTACGAAAAGCATAATGACCACACCGTCCGAATTACATAATTGGTGATTTGTATCGACCAGCTGACTTTTTATTAGCAAGCGCGTGCGTGAGATCTTTCCTCTCACTTCGTCAATTGACTGATATTGATTTATCCAGTGGCGTTGGTATTGTCAGTGACTTTTGTATTTTCAGTTTCACTTGGTAAAATAGGTACCGTACGCCATCTGTACGTTTGACAGATAGGCGCCATGTTTTTCCTCTCCTCTTACCGATGCCGCATAGCTTCAGATAAACTTGCCAAACTATACATTCATTACTTTTGCTGATGACCAATTTTTTCAAATTCTTAGCTCTTTTATAACCAATATATAATCATAATCCAGTGATGGTAATGGAAATTTAGAATACATATTTACACGTATTTTTGAGCACTTCTATTTTTTCACCATGTTCATATTGGTATTATTCCTCTATTGTTAATGTTCCTCAAGATCATTATTCGATAACCTTATATATTTCAAGCAAGTTTCAATAGACCTATCAGAAAGCTACTTTGGTGACTACGAAATGTTTTTCAGCATCCGTACAAACGGAATATAGTAACACTTTGTTGAATGTTATCAGGATCCCATTGTGACGTGTATATAGAATTTCCACTGTTACATAGAAACTCTCCGTTATTTACATTTCTGTATATACAAGTTATTTATAGGAGATATTTATTGTGCTAGTATACCTGTATACAATATTTGTTCGTTGAAATAACGCCTTTCAAATATTTTATACAATATGGTACAAAAAGGAACAACCAATTTCAAGAAAAATTGACTTTGTAGTTGTTTAATTGTATTGATATACAAATGACTTTTTCTATTTAAAAGTTTCTGCGGTGTATGAACATTTTTTTTTCATAATATAAACCAATATTGATTATCGGTACTACATTATTAAGTTATTAAGGGATAATTTAAAATCAATAAAGCAAAATACAGTCGTAGTTTATTAAACTATTGAAGAAGCAAACCGTTAACTAATTTAGGGAAAAGTCCTGTAGTATCGTACATACCCTAGTTCCGGACACTAGATAAAGGTATCTTCAGTTTAGAGACACTTGGCAACGTGGAAACTATGCTTACTTCATTTATGCATCCCATAACCTAAAATTTCAACCGACGAGACACGCGACCAGGGTTAGCAGCATGACAACTTTTGTCCACGACCACCTAATAATAGGTCAATATTTTACCTCCTAACTAAAGGTATATGGTACCCATATATCAACTGTCGTGAATTATGGTTCATA
>CAJUYI010004804.1:0-14398 GCA_910591695.1 Galerucella pusilla
GATTAGTAGAGGTACCTAGCGTCGAGTTTAAGGTACATAAAGTGAGAAAAAGATTAACTTTTTAGCGTCGAATTTATGCACGCCCAATATACTATATTCATTTAATTAATCGAAAAAAAACATTGTTCTAGAAATTATAACAACTTGACACAAGTTTCATTACAATTTGTTTAATAATATATCGATTTTTAATACTGGTATAACCAAATTTATATGAAAAATAAACTTTTGAATAAAAAAAAAATGGAGAAACTTAATTGTATTTGGGCTAAGTACATTTCTGGTTATACTTGACTCGGCTATCATTATCGATTTCTCAATAGCCGCTTGTTCTTTCAATACAAGTCCTGTCTCTTTCTGTTTCTTGTTTCTTTTTCTCTTTCCCGACGTTCGGTTGGGAAATTGTGTTTCTCAAATAGTTTTGCCGCAACTATTACATATTACATTGCATTACATACATCAAGTGTATATATACCATTCGATATTTTGTAATATTAAATGATCTCAGGATTCGAAACATTAAATTAAGAAAGTAAATTGATTCAATAATTTCCTCATTTACATAATTTAACGTAAAACTTTTCACTTGCTTCACTTTTCACGTTTGTTGTATGAGAGCTCCTTTAAATATTTATTTCATTCTGTTTTTTTTTATTTTTTTGTTGTTACAGCGGCAAAAGAAATACTTAATCTGTGAAAATTTCAACAGTTTAACTATTACGGTTCATGAGATACAGCCTGGTGATAAACAGAGAGCAAAGTCTTACTAATAGTGCTCGTTTTTTGTCTTCAACGCGTACATTATCAAAGTTAGCTGAGATTAACTGAGGTCTAAGTAAAAAGCTGTACTAAAATGACACTTATTTACAGGTAACTGTAAATAATAAGTAAAGGAATCATGAATTCTAAAAAACTTACCTTTGCTGGTCGGCAAAAACGAATTTTCTCAGTTTCAAATCCCTGAGGACGATCCCGTTTTCATGACAAACTTGAACTGTTTCGGCGATTTGTTTGAATAACCTTTTGGCCTCCGATTCGCGAAGACGTTTTCTCGATCTAACGTAAGAATGTAGATCTCCGTGCGCTTTAGGAAACACCAGATACAAATATCGATTTCTAGCTACCACTTCGTGAATCGAAGATATTCGCGGATGGAAATCCAATTTGTAATGGGCCGATACTAAGGAATGACTTTCTCTTGATACGATCTGTAAAAAAGGAAAAGATAATTTAACTAGATTCACCTGTTCACATGATAAAAATAAATTGCACACGAAAAATCACCTTGATATCAAAATAGAGGAATCACCTTGAGGTGAAGGTTGCGCAGGATATACAAATGCGTTAATATCTGCCCTGGTCCTAATTTTTTATTTGTTCTATTAACATTTATTCACGCTTGACATGAGTTAGTTTATTTCACGGATTCAGTTATTCTTTTCACTTTAATCGTATCTATAAAACTTGGTCATCTCAGTTAAATAGTTTTTTTAATTTATTTATAAACATTCTCATTTTTCAATAATTTGTTTATATTAAAATTTCATTTTAAATACGTTCTCCGTAAATTTTTTCATGTCACTATTTTGCTTGATGTGTGTGAGTGAGGTTGGAAAGATGATTGCTTAGATCTGTATCTGTAAAGTAGGGAGAAGAAAACCTGCAAAATATAGATGAGAAGTGGGAAAAAATGGAAGGAGAAAGAAATGGTGGAATGGCGAATGTGCAATAGAAATAGAGGAAAGAAATAAATTGAGAATTAAAGCAATACACACTGGGAAAACAGAAGACAAAAAAGGCATATAATGAACAAAGACGAAAAGCAAAGAAAGTATGCAGACAAAGAAAAAGAGAGGAATGGGAACAGAAAACTAGAGAAATTGAAAATAACTATCAAAAGAAAGAGATACGAAGCTTCTACAGAGAAATAAAAAAAGAGAAACGAACACCAAACCAGGCAGTTTATATGAAAGATGCGGAAGGAAATTCGATAGGTGAGGATAGTGAAATAAGAGCGAGGTGGAAGGAATGTTTTGAACAAATGCTATACACAGATGGAGTAGAAAACATACAAGAAGTAGATTACGGGTGCATAAACATAGAAGTTCCAGAACAGAATTACAGCAGAAAATATTTAATAAGCCGGTGAAGAACTGAAACAACAAATTTACGAATTAATACTGGAAATATGAAAAAAGAAAGGATGCCCAAAAATTGGAACCATTCTCTGATAATACCCATACTAAAAAAAGGAGATGCAACTGATTGTAATAATTACAGGGGGATATCCTTATTAGATGTCGTATATAAGGTCCTAGCTATTATGACTAAGAAAAGATAAGAAACGATCTCAGAAAAAGTAATAGGAGAATACCAAGCTGGTTTCAGAAAAGGGAGAGGAACGACAGATCAGATATTTACAATGAAGGAAATTTTAACAAAATACCAGTACTAGTACTTTTCCTCGATTTCAAGTAGGCATATGATTCTATCTCCAGAAGTAACCTGTTAAAGGCTTTGAATGAGTTCGAGATCCCAAGAAAATTGGTGAATCTTGTGAAGATGACTCTCATAAAAACTACTAGTAGTGTACAGATCAGAGGTGAAGGCTCAGAAAGTTTTGAAATAGGAACAGGTCTGAAGCAAGGTGACCCCTTGTCAACATTACTATTCAACCTTGCATTAGAAAAAATTATAAGAGACAGCAGATTGAATAGAGAGGGACACATTTACTATAAAAGCCATAATTTCAAGAACAGAGAAGGATTTGGGTGAAATAACAATGAATTTAATAGAAGCGGCCTCTAAAATGGGACTTACGATAAACGAACGGAAAAGTAAGCTGATGAGACTCGGAAACCAGACGACAAATGACAAATTTAGAGTAGTTGAATATGTGGAAGAGTTTATATATCTAGGAGCCCTGTTAAATAGTGATTGTAGTTTAAAAAAGGAAATTGAAAATAGAATCATGAAAGCTAACAAAAGTGCAGGAGCTATAAATCACCTAGTCCGGTCAAAGCATCTGTCAAGGAAATCAAAACTAAGATTGTACAGTACAGTACAGTTTTAAACAAAAAACAAAGAGAAAGTGTAATTAGATGGGAAAGGAAAATGTTAAGAAGAATTCTGGGAGGAAAAAAAGTAGAAGGGGTGTATATGAGAAGGGCTTACGAAGAATTATATAACATTTATCGTGAACCCAAAATAGATGCAACTATTACATCAAGAAGACTTCAGTGGTTAGGGCACATAGAAAGGATGGAAGGAGGAAGAAGAGTGAAACAAATAGCATGGAGAGTTCCGGAAGGCAAGAAGAAAAGAGGCAAACCAAGGAAAATATGGAGGGAAGTTGTACTGGAAGAGCTGAAAGAAAAGAATGTGAACCGATGGAGAGAAAAGGCCAAAGATAGGAAAGTATGGAGAGGAATTACCAAGCTATGGGCCTAAAAGGCCTGTAAAAAGTGAGAGGGTCACTGTTTCACTATTTGTTGTACTTTGCGTCGTTCCCTGATCACTGATAATAATTATAAACTTATTAATTCGTCTTACCTTAAAAAATCGTTTTACCTTACATCGTATACGATTCAAAATAATTTTCTACATTTATTGTTCTTCCTGTTTGTCATTAAAAGATGTTTTATTGGCTGCGTACTTTTTATTTTGAATAAAATATATAAACTTATGATTATTGCTTTATTTTAACTTGACTATTTGATTGTTGTTATTGTAATATCGATCAAAATGTTGAGTTACTTTGAATGAAATATCAAATAATGGACCATAAATGCCATATTGCAATAAAAATGAAATCACAGTAATTTTGAATATGGCGCCAGCCGCGAAAAACTGTAAATTTACAGGAATCTTCTTTTTCCACTGTTAGTGGAGATCACAACCATGTCAAATGTGTTAGAGTTTCATTTTCCGACTCTCAAGGTGGCGCCACTAGTAAAATTAATTCGTCATATGAAGCGCCATGGGTCAGATTCCCATCTATCAGTGTTATATTATCTATGGGTCAGACCAGTAATTAATTCCATTGCCGCGGTTGGCGTTGTTCTTATGGCTCCTGTGATGTTTAAACAAGCTATATAATATGTGTATAGAGAATTGCCTACTTTGCGAATAAAATTGTGTGCACGTTAACAATTATAGAAAAAAAATAATAATAAGGGTTAAGTATGATCAGTGTAAATTGTTGAGGACACGCCTATGTACCTAGGTACGGCTCGAGATGTTGCCATATAAGGTCTACTAATACTATATAACGTAATAACAAATGTATTATTAGATCATAGTTTGCTTTTGAAATTATTCGGTCGTTATTCCGAGAATTCTCGAGAGGTATTTTAAAATTTCAATATTAATTATATTGTCAGTAGGAGTGAACTGAAATGAGAGAAGAAAAAAAAGGCAACATGTTGCAGCTAACTCAGAAAATGTCACAATACCATTGAATTTATAATGAAACGAAAATTACGCAAGAATAATGGATTTAGTTCACCTTTATATATACAGAGGGAAATATTAAAATTATTTCTCATATTTATTACACCTCACGTAGTTCTTGTACTTGTAAGAAGAAGATAGGGTGGGTGAATAAAAGGGTTTTTTTATACTCCCTGGGAATTTGCTGAAATTTTCCCAGGGGCCTGATAATAATGGTTTCTTTCGAGGGTGATAAATTGGTGTAGATTTAAGGGATGGTAGGAGGGTTGAAGAAAGAGAATTTGTGTGTGTATGTTTTATTCGTAAGGTGAATTAATGTCGAGTGTATTTAGATTAAGCGGCTCGAGGGTGATGGAGAATTAAAATTGATGGTTTTGTTTCGAAATAAAAGGCTGGTTTATGTGGCTCGTTAATAATATGAAGGAAGATGGATCTTTAGTGACAGTGACAACTTTTATTCAAATTTTGTAAATAATGTTTGTAATGTAGGGAGGAGAAAATATTTTTTCATCTTCACTTTTTATTACTTATGCCCGTTTGTAATTATCAAAGATTTAGTACAAGTTTTAGTAATTTTTTAGGATCTTAAATAAATGATAGATACATACACATTTATCATCAATTTTTCAGTCAATTTTGAAATTGACCCTATTTGTCCCTATTTTTGTTCAATTTTAATTGATAGAAAATATTCATAGAACCAGTCCTATATTTTCTATCAATTAAATGACAACTTGGGGCAAGCATATGAGGCGAGGGGTGAACCACCCTGCAAATACTGTCACAAATCACGGGAAATCGCGCGAAACACGGGAAATCACGCGAAATTACGGGATATCCCGCGAAATCATGGGAAATCTTGCGCAATCCCGTGAAATCATGCGCAATCATGTACAATAATTAGCAAAATAGTGAAATTTTCCGGTACTTAAGTCGCGAGAAACACGGGAAATCACGCGAAATCATGCGCAATCACGCGAAATCTTGCGAAATTACGCTATTTGCGAAATACTGTCACATTTTTGGCATATTGGTTCACCCCTGGGTGAACCACCCTGCGAAATACTGTCACAAATTTGCGAAATCACGGGAAATCGCGCGAAACACGGGAAATCACGCAAAATTACGGGAAATCACGCGAAATCATGCGAAATCATGGGAAATCTTGCGCAATCCCGTGAAATCATGCGAAATCTTGCACAATCATGCACAATAATTAGCAAAATAGTGAAATTTTGCGGTACTAAAGTCGCGCGAAATTACGCGAAATCACGCGAAATCTTGCGAAATCACGCGATATCATGCGCTATCACGCGAAATCTTGCGAAATTACACTATTTGCGAAATACTGTCACATTTTTGGCATAGTGGTTCACCCCTCGATATAAGGTAAACTTTATTTTAAGGTTATTTTTAATTTTCATGATGATGGTGACACTGGTTCTGCTACATAACCAACGTTTATTCGAATATTATATATTATATCGTTTATTTAGGGGTGAGAATGTTGTGTATGTGAAAGTTTTTCGTTTGAGCTATTTTAAATATCAAAAATGTCGTGATCTCATGATCAAGTACTTCGACTTATTGAACTATATAAAGAAATACCTTGCCTTTACATAGTTAAAAGTTCTCAATATAAAAATAAGCACATGAGGGCTTCTCTTTCTTATATAATTCCTAACTACTACTATATTAATAAAAGTTGCTGCTGCTAACAATAAAAATTCTGTGTCCATTGTTGTCTGATACCTATTTAATTTAAAAAATTCAAATTCCTTGTTAAAATCTGAAAAGTGACAGGTTACTAACAAAATCATACTGCTCAGTGCGCATAATCACAACCTAAATAAGTGACTATAACATTTTTTTCTGTCAATATTTTAGTGTCCAAAGTTTAGGATCCTAAAAAATTGACCAAATCATTGATAATTACATACGGGCATTACAATGAAATAATTGACGACCTTGCCGCAATTTGATATTAAAAATATAAACAATACGAACAATCGAAGGAAATGTCAGAAAACTCGTGCATTTATATAACCGAGTTTGCAGCCTCACGAAAACATTTGCATGTTGTTTGTTTCAAACTGCAATTAGATATTTCAAGAATTTACGATATACTCACACAGGGCGTAACATTTGATTAAGATTACTTATTTCAAAATCGAAGCCTTAGGCGAGGAACTTATATCCGTTAAATAGTTTATTTATTATGAAAGTTTAACAGATATTTCCAAATTTATCATTGACAGCTCAAAAGTTCAACAATTAACATACAAAAGTTGAAGTATGTACTGAAATATCAACTATCAGAAAAAATAATGGATAATAGTACATTGTTTACCGGGTAGGAAAAGCTTAACATTCCTGGACGACTGTGAAGATTGCTAAGTCGAGGCGCAAGCCGAGACTTAGCAACACTGAGACCAGGAATGTGGCTTTTCCTACGAGGTAAACATACTATTTTTCCGCAAATCGTTTAAAATTCGACAGATATTGATTGATTTAAAAAAAAACGCGATAATTTTATTCCCAAATAAATGGTGCTTTGAAATTCCTAATAAAATTACTTGGGTTACTATGGAAACGTATTGAGGTTGAATTGTCAAACTTGACGCTTATAAATTTAATTGCTGGTGTTCTCGAAAGTAAAATGATAAGTGATGATGAAATTTCCATTCCTGGGACTCCTCCAGAGCTGGTTGAGGCAGTGAATACTGCTTCATTAGAATTATTGCCAAAGAAATCAAGAGAAAAGTACGAAAATGCATACAGACGTTTTATGGATTATCGCATGAGTAAAAATACGAGTTCTTTCTCAGAAAATGTTGTAATGGCATACTTCCTAGACCTTTGTTTAAAGATGAAATCTATGGGCCAATTATTCAATGCTGAAGTCAACCCTTGCACTTAAACACAATGTAGATATATCTACATACTCAAAACTTCGTTCTTTATTGAAACGGCAAGCTCAAGGTTATAGGGCAAAGAAATCTAAGATTTTAACGAAGAAAGAAATTGAAAAATTTATCCAGGAAGCTCCAGATAAAGAAAATTTAATGATTAAGGTAATTTACAAGGTTTTAATTTCTATTTAGATTATAGCTTTATTTATTTTTTAGGTGGCTGTAATATTTGGTATTTCTGGGGCCTGTAGAATGGATGAGTTAGTCCGAATGACTGTACACGATATAGAAGACTTAGAATCTAAGCTTTTAATCAGCATACCTGATTCGAAAACCAACAAACCAAGATCATTTGTAATTAATCAGATCTACTTGAATGTTTATCGAAAGTATGTTTCGTTAAGACCAGAAAATATGAACAGTGACCGATTTTTCTTTAAATATCAAAGCGGAAAGGGTTGTAGACAAGTGGTAGGAATTCATCAATTTAGAAAAATGCCCAAAATAGTTGCTACTTATTTGAACTTGGTAAATCCGACAGAATATACTGGTCACTGCTTTCGTCGGTCTTCTGCAACAATATTGGTTGACTCTGGTGCCGACATAACTAGTTTAAAGAGGCATGGCGGATGGAAGTCATCAAACGTTGCTGAAGGATATATCGAAGAATCGCTTAACAATAAGGTTGAGGTGGCAAATAAAATTTTCACAGTACAAAATATTCAACAAAATGACCCTACCACCCTGCATGTTGTCCAAAATGTTTCTCATAGTTCTAAGAGTTTCCTCCAATGTTCAATAATTGTACTAACTGTCAAATTACTGTAAATATAACAAATTGATCCTAAAAATGTATTCAGCAATGACTTGATGTTTTCAAAATATAAATTAATTCCTTATAAGCAATGTGTTTTCAATCATTTATGTAGAACACTAACAACTGTACGGAAATATCATTTCCTTACAGTAAGGAAGTCCTGACTTTTTCTTCAAGAAATTTTGACAGGAATGTCAAAATTTCCTAGCGATTTGCGGAAAATTATATATACTATTATTCAAGACCAGCTTAAAGTTGTTTTTAACTGAAAATTGTTTTTACTCTCTTTAGACGAATTTTTGCTTGTAACAATAACACTCATTTTTTGCATTTTTATACCAGTTACTTTTTCCAAGTGTGTCTTCAATTCCTCCATTTCTAAGCTTGTTAAATATTTATCTTTCTGCACCACCTTAGTAAAATATTATAAATAAATAATTTGAGGTCATCCGATGACCCTCCTATTAACTTTGAACATAATTCTAACAATAAAAAATTCTATCTATATCTCCCATTCAAGTTTGTTTCTGCAAATCTCCTTGTAATCATGTCAATAGACAATAAAAATACTTTACCTTGTATACAATTACATCATTTATATTGAGTAACGCAATTTATAGGATTAAATTAAGTAGTAACACTATCTGTACTTGTATATTTAGTACATATACGCTGGAGATCCACGTTTCAACTCTATACATCGTAGATAAAATGAATTTGAGAAGGTGACACCAGAGATGATGGTGACACTACTCAATTTACGGAAATTTCCGTTAATATACGATGCATATATCTTTCTATTTGTTATTTAGAACTTTTACGATGCATAAAATTTAACTAACCGGATATTTTTTGCTTTTGTACCTATTTGGTGTATTTCCATTAACCTTCATGGTTTTTTGTTTGAAAAAAATTCGTCATAACTATTTTTTTTTCATCAGGAAATATTTTGCGCGAAGTTAAATTTGAAGGTCTGTCTGATTTTTATTAAAATTAAAATAAATATCACGGCAATGAGATAATTAAAATTAAAAAAAGTGAATCCATTTAAGCTGAAACCAGGGACGTATATAAGGGGGGGTTTCGGGGGTTCAAACCCTCCCCATAGAAAATACAATAATAAAAAAAAAACTTAACATTATTTCTTGAATTTGAAAAATTGCTCTAGGTCGTGGCACTCGATTTTTTTTGCCTTAGGCGGCGCCTTCAATAAAGCTTTCCCCTTCTAAACCTACTAGATAAAAAAAAAACCTCCCCATGTAAAAGCTGACTGACAACAGCCTGGACGAGAGTTCCTTGTCTAACTTATTCAGCCTCCATTTAAGTTGGTGTTCCTTAACTAACCAGTTCCCGACTTCTCATCTTTCAATGTTAACATAAATGAGATCGACTTGACAGCCTGCAACATCTTGGTGAAAAAGCCACATTTTCTAGATTTCGTCCTTAAATAACAAACATCTTCATCGACTTTTGAGTGTTGATCCTTTTGGTAGCTGACTGCTGTTTTATTTTCAATATATTCTGTATCATTTCCTTCTGTAGAACATCATTAAAGTTTCTAAAATTATATTTTAAGTACGTGAACAAAAATTCGTTAAAAATTACAAAATATATTGGATAAGCAAAATTGATTCTTACAGTTTCGCAATTTTGATATCGTTTAGACGGAATTTGTTTATTTATTTATTATCTGTAGTATACGTAATAAATTTATCTTGTTCTCACAGAAATATTGCAAAAGATACGATTTCAAGTATTTTGATGAGCAGGTACTTGTATCTGCGTATCAATATTTTAATATTTGTTCAAGATTAAGTTCCAAAATATTTTATATGATTGTATATATTGACAGTATGTCGATTAAGATGTGGTGTATTTATCAAAATTGTCTACGTAGAAAATTCTGATGTACACGTTGAGCACAAAGCACAGTTTAATAGGTCAAATAAAAACTATTGTTTGAAAAGTACAAGAGGTAAAATAAATTTAACAGAAGCATGTGAGAAAATTTTGAATAGAATGACCTTTTTACTCTGAAAATTTTCAAAAAAAAGGGTAAAAACGGGAATAAACTAAAATACCAGCTGTTACAAACAATCAATCAGAAAAATGGTAATGATCTTTTTACCTGAAACCCCTTTGAAATTTGTACATAAAAGCAGTATTCTATATATATAACATTCAATACTTAATACCAATAAAAATGAATATAGAATAAGATAGGGTGCATAAATTTTCACGATTTTCTCCCAGATTTCCCACAACATATTCGAATTAATCGAGAAATATTTGTAGGTAGCTAAAAGGGCAAAGGTCTTCGTATCAAACCGGATGGTCCTATTTTATGGCGTTGCATTCCCAGACTCGGAACGCGAAATCTTGGTCGCCCGACCTGTTTTATGGTCATCTCCTTGGACCAAAACAACCGGTTTTTATAATACATCCATAGTTTAATAGTAAGTAGTTTGATTTGAATTAAAATTTGCTATTACTCACCAAAGCGAGAAGGGTGGCGATAATAGAATTTTTAAAATTTGGTTTAGATGTTTGGGGGGGTGCTGTTTATCTCACAAGATACTGTATAAATTATTTCTATTGTGGCTGTAACTTCGAAAATAATTAAGATATGGAAATTTATGTAAAAAACGTGATTTTTATAGGTGAGGGTTTTAAAAATGTTATTTCAGTTATTTTATAAGTTTAAAACGCGCCAAATTATTTATTAAAGTAGTTGACAGTATTTATATATCTGTGAAACCAGCTGCTATACTGAATACAGGGTTTGTCAACTATTCTGTTCGCTGATATCGTAAAAATGTTTGTATCAAATACGAGTTTAAATATCAAAAGTAGAAAATACTTAATTTAAAGATATAAGTAGATATATATAAATTCTAACAAATTAATCTAATAGAGAATCTTTGTTTTGATTCCCTTTCTGTATATAGAAACTCTCATAGGCAATTTATTCTTATTCTTATCTCAAAATCGTAGAAAAAATATTGTACATGACAAATTATTCACACTCGGCTAAAAATATTTCTCACTTGTGTCAAAAATATCACTACGCTCGTGATGTTATATACTATGACGTTTTTAACCATCAGATTATACTGTGTACCCCAGATAACACTAGCCCCAACCAAAATACAATAACATCAAAAAATATTTAAATTATCTATATTTGTTTATAAAATCAACATTTTTCGGAAACGCTCTCTTCTAACGTCAAATAAATGAAATCGGTGACAATGTATATTTCCTAATTACAATTGCCAATCGATAATTCGATACAGAAATATTTCTATTTAAAAATAATGACGATCTAATCATCTACTTAATTAGAACGTCGATTGCACTGATTACTTAGCATTAGTTTCTTTTGTCAAAAGTAGTTAACATTCCAACATTTTCTAAAATTAGGAACCAAAACAATTATTCAAATGTTTGAAGGTATATTAAAAATGGATTTGCAAGAAAACAATTTGGCTTTGGGTCAATTAGTTTCAAGTGGCAAATTCATCTCTCCAAAAAGTGTTTCCCACCACCAGGTCAGATAAGATAGGGATAAGATGCTGGTTACAGATATGGAAAGGAATTTAAGATCTTCGCAGATTTTAGTTTGGTAAACTCCTCCTCTTCTACTTTCCCAAGTATCGTGTCTTCATGGATTAGGAGAATTTAGGATTCTTCTCTTCCATTCCACACAATCTACAATATTCCCTTTTCAATACAGATTTTCAAAGTATACTTGACGTAATATATATTGTGCGAACTTAAAGTTGTCGGCTTTGTGTTCGACTGTAATACGATACGATACCGTCATAGTCCGCAACATAACTTGAAGGGGATATACGATTAGATAGCTGTATTAAAAATATTGCGTCCACTATACCAATTCAGGTGACAGAGCCTTATTAGGACAGCTGTCAAATCTTTATTAGGAGAGCTGTCAAATCTTTATTAGGACAGCTGTCAAATATTTATTAGGACAGCTGTCAAATCTTTATCAGGTCATCTCCTAAGTCTTGCTCTAGATTTAATAAGTAAAGACAGAATACTTTCAAAACTATGATGGGTCAAGTAGCTGGGCATTGTTAGCAGTGGATGATCCAACTCCTGTGGGTCCCGAGACTAAATCTAGCAGGACCCACTTAAGGGCATAGAAAATCCTCAAATAAGAAAAAGTTATACAAAAACTTGACAAACGAGCTTTTTTAACAATAGTGTGATAAAATTCTTGTTTTTTTCCCCAGTTTTTCTTTATTTTTTGTATCACGGGGCCAGCTAGAGGTCTCTACTATTTTTCAAGTGAATTATAATCAAAGTCGACTTACCTTGCATACCAACTCCTCCTTGGTATTGATTTCCATGCATCGATACAGCGAGCTACCTTCGACTTGCTCAAATAATTGATATTTATCGGCAATAATAGAATTTTGTAAAAGTCTTTCGCCATTACTAGGTCCGAGATGAACATTTTTCCGATCCGATGTAACTCTCGGTACGCGACATTGCGAACCTCGTAATTGCAATACTCTCAATTTCATAACATCGCCGTTAGATGGAGTTACTTCCAACGACTTGTCGTTTAAACGGCCGACACTCGACGGCGGCTCGTGCATTTGGATATTTTGCATTTTAATTTAATTAAATCTTCGACACACTCGCGCACAAGTTAAATAGTAGGAATAAAGAATTGTGGTAAGGGTTTTTTTTCGAAATAGCGTAGCACTTTTTGTTGAAATTCCTGAAATCAAAGAATAATAATATTTTTTGAGGTTATTTTGACAAGTCTACCAGAAGAAAAGGTCTTGAATTGAGGTAGAAGCTTTGAAAATTAACTTTTATCAACTTTACAGGTATTTTTAAAGGACAAAGTATTTTTTTTTAATTGTATTCACTCAGGTATACGTGGGAAAACACGTGTGCAGGTAGTCAATGTCACAGTATAAAAAATACTTTTACAAATTTTGTCATTAAATTTAAATAAAGTGGAAAGAATTTGATAGCTGCGAATTATTTTGCATAAATATATGATTTTTTTGAACAATATTTCGCAATAATATGGAATAATGTATTTTATCATATATACAGTGAAGTACTAACAGACGTATTATACGACCTTGAAATTTAAATATACAAAGTGGGTGAATCTCGGAAAACCCTACCGATAAATAAAATTGATAACTTGACAATATTTTCACGTATAAAAAGCAAAAAATAGTAACAATTATTATTGCAGATGAATAAACCCGCAGGAAATAATATGTAAATTTCATAGAATCGTTAATAATTTTACCAGAAGTTGATTACTAATCTAGAAAATAATTAACATAAAGGAAGTTGAGTAATACAAGTGATTTTATCCCTATACAAATGTCTTTTTTTTTAATAGAAATCCATAAATATAAAAAAAAAATTATAAATTTTGAATGGTAGCGTTTCGTAAGGTCTGTTTAATTTCAAAATATTAAAACGTCAAACATTAAAAGGTCAAAAAAGTGAATTAAACAACAATGTCATTGACGAAATATCGTTGCAAATGAAAAAAAAACAAGCAACTAATAGCTCTAACCTTGGTTGGCACTTCCAAAAAGGTAAAACAAATCCTTGAAACGTGTTTAAAACAAAATTGCACAACAAAATCACTGAAATGTCAAAACTAAAATAAAAACTCCGCACGCGCGATGTATTTTCTGTAAAACTCCACTGAGGAAATTCCGTGCGCGTTATAACGTTGTCATGACGCCACTAAACTAACCATGTTTTGTTTGGTCGTCATGAAATCTAAAATCCATTCGCGTAGTAAGCGAGAAAGTGGGGCGCGCTCATGCGCTGGTAGGAGCTTTTGGTATTTTTGGGGTATTTCAGATTTTACCTGAGCTTTTGGATATAAGGTGCGTTAGGTGCAGCTTGCCACCCACAGAATCAACCCCTTTTTCCTTCAGTGGCGTACACTTTTGCTTTATTAAAACAACTATAATTTTTAAGTAGACCCTAAAGTAAAAATCACATGTATTGAAATCAGGCGTCCAATTAGTCGATTTTCATTGATAGTTTCAAGATTTTGACAAACACCAGACCACAATTTGAGATTTAGATCTAGTTTTAAGCTTTCACTTTATATCCTTAAATTCACCCAAGATTCACCGCAGGTCATATGCTATTGGGGTACAGGGTACTTGCGTTTTTAGCTTTCCTTCCTACGGTTTGA